>REGO01000127.1:4095837-4126697 GCA_010120015.1 Rhombomys opimus
CCTTCCATTTGCTGGTTAAAAAAGAGTGTATTCCCAGACAAATAACAAGCTTCTGAAAAATTATCCAAATCGACAAATACCTTTGCCACAAACTGCTCACAGCAAGTGGTAGAGTGAACTTAGAATCAATTTCTCTGTCCTCCAGCCATAACAGAAGCAGATAACACATGGAAGCACTAAGGTTCCCTGAAGTTAATCTGGAGGAAAATGTCTTACCTGGAGAAAGGCCTGGTACTACTTAAAGTGTAGAAACAACATCGTGTGGGGTGTTTCAAAGGACAACGTTCTGAATCTCTAACCATCCCTCACCATGCAAAAGGAAAGCCACAGCCTTGTTCCGGGTATGGACAGAGCAAAGCATCTTCTCCATTTCCTGTTTTACACTATGCACCATGAGCTGTTAAAAAATGAAATTAGCTCGCCCAGGGCTCAATTATTTCCTCTTCAATGGGCATCAACACTATTGGCAGCCTTACAGAGATGGTCTCTTGACAAATCAAGCTGTTGTCTGAGGCATGATGCGTTAGATTACGGCTGAACCAGGAGATGCTGTGATTCATGGCTGCTCTATTACTGAGGGGAAGTGGGATTTCAGTTCTTAACAAGAACGAATTTCTCATGAGACAAGTGAATCCTTTTGTTCAACCTCAGGAATTCATCTTTGGTATCTTAGAACAGAATTATTTCACAGATTCAAACATGAGAAGGCACAGAGGGATATTAAATAATGATGCAGGAATGCTGAGAAAACAAAACCCTTTGGATTTTTCAGGTCCCAGGATGAGCTGAGCAATTCAAATATGTGATGTACCTGACTCTTTCCACTGCAGTGTTTGACATTTTATTAGGAGTGTGTGTGTGTTTCTATGTGTATGTTTGTATGTATGCATGTATATGTTTGTGTATATGTTTGTATGTGTACGTGTATGTATGTGCATGTGTATGTGTGTATTCTATGTTTTTATGATCTGATCACTAGCCCATAGCAATAATACCATGTTAAAAGGGACATCACGGATACCACTAGGAAAAATTTTTTGATTAGCGTGTTTTCACACACTTATGAGTACTAAATTTGCAAAATTTCCTAATATGATAATGTTGCGTTTATGATGATAAAATAAAATACTCATTACTAAGATGTTTTAAGTATCAGGAAAGCACAAGGAATGAATCTTAAAGTTCATTCACATTCTTGACACAGTGATGCACAAAACAACTGTATGAATTAGCAGGATTATGCTAATTGGAAAAAAAGCAACCCCAACCTCCTCCAACGTGCGATCTTATCCCCATACCATGCTTAAGCAGCGAAATGACAGAAAGAAAAAACAGATGGTGGCTCAGACTCCAGAATACAGAGATGAGGAGGATAGAGAGCAAGAAAAGGAAATCTGGTGGAGTGGAAACACACCATCACTGTGACCTTTCAAGCATCAGTGACATGGGGATCTGGTACCACAGATAGTCTCAAAACTTACGGTAGTTCAACTTAATGGTAAAGAAGCAAGATGCATTTTAGTGGGAGACATGCATCATGCTTGGAATTTTCCTCTTTATCTCTTGCTGGACCTGAAGTACAATGTTCTGAAGATGCCATGCAGCGACCCAGAGGCAAGACCTCCAATCAACAACACAATCAGGGAGGGCAGGGAAAGTAACAGCAAATTCTCATCACAGTGAATACTTGCTGTTACACTCTGATGTTCCCGAAATGAGGCATGTTTAATGCTTTTTCTGCTTACGGTATTTCCAGATTATGATGGATTGATCTTAACATTTATCCATCATAAGCTGAGGAGAGCTTCTAGGCCGCAAAGACCCAAGCATTGATGGAAATTAAGAGGAAGGTAATAGTTCTTTTCATATTTCTCACAATTACTTGACTATGATCATCTCAAGTTGAACTAGCTTTTACAAACCTACCTAAAACTCTATGATATGGTGGAAATTTTTAAATTATTTCTTTCCAGTGCTATAAGATGCATAGTTTGATTTTTAACTTTAGGCAGTTCTGTAACTCCAGATATTGTTTCATAAACTGAATATTTGATTTAAACAAATACAAGAAAATTTTCCAGTAGCTGTCAATTTCAATGAAATGTCATTTTGGCCGAAAATTTATGTGTAGAAACAGAAGCTAAATATGTGTATAAAGTTAAATATTTAAAAACACATTCAGACATAATTTATGTTGTGAAATTATGCTTTCGAAAATGCAGCAGGAAGCATTCCATTCCCTCCACTTGTTCCCATCACAGGGATACAGGCTCACATGCTTTGTAATCTCCCCAACTGTGACCTTCCAGAGATTTTGATATTTTTAGGCTTAGTAACCTGTGGCTATGAGGAGCTGGAGGTGACAATGAGAAGAGCTTCTTTCACGGAAGTGTAAATAATACGCACATGTAGTAACAAAAACGGTGGCACCCACATCTATGCAGAAGCACCCCTGCCTAGTTCTCAGCATTCTACAAACACTTCATCAAGACTGGAAGAAATCCTCTGGAAAATCTCTCTCTCTCTTCTCTCTCTCTCTCTCTCTCTCTCTCTCTCTCTCTCTCTCTCTCTATATATATATATATATATATATATATATATATATTTCAGTAAAAGACATAGAAGCGAAGAAGCTGTATGCCAGAAAGACTGACGCGTCCATATTCTTCTACCTTGAGGAACCTGTATTGAGGTTATAGGTAGAACCTAACTCACTACACAAAGGCGCTCTGCACTTTTGCTAATGTTCTTTCATGCATAACATTTACCATGAATTCTACACAGAGTCTGTGGGTATGATGATAGCACTCCAAAAAAAAAAAAAAACAATGCATTTCTAGAGGTGTATTGCTTGTTACAAGTTTTTAAAAGATGAGGCAAAATAATTTTTTAAATTATTTATTTTATTTTTTGGTATTATAATATAATTACAACCTTTCACCCCATTCATTTTCTCCCTTCAAACCCTTCTTCTGTAGCACTGAGGACCTGGCCTTCTTGGTCTTGATTTTGCTACCTGGACTAGGAGCTGCCACAGAGGCAGGGCTGCGTCTCACACAGTATTGACAAAAAAACAATGCATTTCTAGAGGTGTATTGCTTGTTACAAGTTTTTAAAAGATGAGGCAAAACATTTTTTTAAATTATTTATTTTATTTTTTGGTATTATAATATAATTACAACCTTTCACCCCCGTTCATTTTCTCCCTTCAAACCCTGCTATATGACCTTTCTTGCTCATTTTCATATTAATGTCCTCTTTTTTATAATTATTGTTGTGTGTGTATGTGTGTGTGTGTGTGTGTGTGTGTGTGTGTGTGTGACTAAGAGCATAAGAGAAATCTATTCCATCAATGTTTCTTGAGTGTATCTTTTCAAGGCTGATGGTTTGGTATTAGACAAACAATTTTGGGCTCCTCCCTGAGAAAGACTAGTTCTTCCACACTCAGGGTCCCTTAGCTGCCTGCAGCTTTTTCTGTAGAGTCGAGGCCCTGTGAACTTTCCCTCATACTCTTTGGCATGTTTATTATTGATTTCATTGTTCAGCTCCTGCTTAGGCAACCACTTTGGTGAGACTTTATGGGTGTGGCTTCTGACATTCCTGGGAGACACATTCTCACTCTCAATTTGTTCTGCTGGCTTTTACAGTCTTCCCACCCCTGTTTCAGTAATAGTGCCTATACATTAAGTGCGGGAGTTGTATTGTAGATGGGTAGGTTGAAACTGGGTTCTACAATCCTGCATTTTGACTGGCTGTGGTTCTCTGTGGTCTCCATCTGTTGCTAAGAGAAGCATTCTTTATGTGGAGTGAGGTCTACACTTGTCTGTGGGTGTGAGGGCAACTATTGAAAATGTAGAAGTTAGAAAGCAGCAGTTGTAGTTTCTCCCCCAAGATGCATGACTTCAATAGCCCTGAGTAGGTGGTTACATTTCCAGAGCTGATTTCTCTCATGTTGATTAGGTTTCAAGGCTACCTGGAGAGCTGTTATCACCAAAATGTGTGTGCCACTACTGTAGCCTTAGGCTTATCATGTTACACTGGCCCTTGTGATTCATAGACAAATAAGTGTTTGCTTTCCTCCTTCTGCAGCTTTCATGTCACCTTCTGGTACCATGAAAGGTGGTACTCAGGGAGGACGCATTCAAATCATTTCCAGCTCAGGAGTCTCGTGGCCCTAGAGACAAAGAATCTTTAATCTGACTTTTAAAATGTGTTTGTTTGTCTCATAATTTTTGTACATTTTTAATTCTGTTCCTTCCTTCTAGCTCCTTCCAAGTACCCTTTCTCCAACCCTCTCATGCCCCCACTCAAATTGACAGTCTCTTTTTCTTTGTTATGTTTACATCTATATAATGCAATATAGATGTAAATATTTATATGATGTATTATTAATCTCTACATATGCGTTATTATTACATATATTCAAAAAATATATAACTACCATCTATGAGTCCATTTTTGTTGCTTATGTGTGTATTATTTCAGGTATGACAATTTCATGTTTGATAATAAGTTAGAAGGCTCATATATGGAAGAAGCTGATTCTTTCTTCCTCAGCAAGCATTAACTACCTGTCATTTGTCTATAGGGGCAATCATGTAAGATTATTTCCCCCTGAGAATTAAGATCTCTACTGATATTGACTCTGCCTTTCAACAAGGTAAACAAGAGAACCAACTCCAAAAATGCTGTCCTCTAACTTCTATACACACTCCATGGCATGATCAAATCTGGGCCTACACTCACAAACACTCATCATTCACATATGAAAAAAAATACACACACAATAAAATAATAATTATTGTTATTGTTATTGTTAACAGCAATAAATAATTTTGAAAATTGAAACTAACAAAAATTTCTAAAAACAAATGGTTAAAAAATTACTGACTCTTTTGCCTAATGTTAAGGAATGAGCAACTGATTTATGATGCAAAACTATCAAAATAACTACCTTCCATAAAAGAAACCAGATAGTATAGAGTGCATATTATGTGACTGTATTTATGCAAAGTTCTAGTTACTATATATTAGCCTATGCTAACACAGCATAAACATAGGTGAGCATACAGGGGTTTAGCTAGGGTTGTGATAGGCATAGAGAAGAATTACAGACAGCCCATGAGGTTTTTACAAGTGAACAGACATGGTACTATCTTCTAGTCTTGGTGTCCTTGTTGGTACCTAACCATGTCAAAACTGAAGGCCACCTAATATTTGTACCATTTTTTGCATATCAATCATAGCTCAATAAAGCCTAAATTACATTATGTTAGAAAGGTTCATATAAGCAAGCCAATGCACTATAAAACACTTTAAATCATGATATGTACTGGTAGAATTTACAGAGGGTATTTATTACAAAATTTATTTACTTTGTATCCAGGCTGTATCCCCCTTCTACTTCTGCCTACTCACCCTCTTCTTCCCTTATGCTCCTCCCCTAGTCCACTGATAGGGGAGGACCATCTCCTCTTCTCTCTGACCTAGCCTATCTGGTCTCATCATGGCTGGCTGCATCATCTTCCTCTGTGACCTGAAAAGGCTGCACCCTACAAGGAGAAGAGATAAAAGAGCCAGCCACTGAGTTCAGGTAGACTGTCCCTGATCACCTTATTAGGGAACCCACTTGGAAACTGAGCAGCCTATGGGCTTCATCTGAGCAGGGGGTCTCATTTAACATAGATAAAGACTAGGGACATTTTTATGGTAGCAGACCTGTGGCTGTACAAAATAATCCACATGGCAGCAGTGAAAGTTTATTCAGAAGGATGTTGTGAAGGGTAAGGATGGAGAAAAGGAACTCACATTATGCATTTTCTAAGAAAATGAACTTCTAAGAACTATGATTGGCTTAACAATAAGATTGGCATGGAGCAGATAAACTTAGGTACAGAAAGTGAGACCTTTTTATGCTACAATTGTGGAGGGCTATAAAGTAGAATCATCATAAAGTATGTTGCACAGCAGACACAATGATTTATTAATAAAACATATAAGGGAACATTCAAAAGACTCCAAGGTAATTTGAAATTTGTAATTCAAAGTCTTGCTACCACAAATGTATGAGTTGGATTTTAACCGAAAAAAATAAAAAATAAAAAAAATGAGGGAGAGAAAAATCGTTCTGAGATTACTAACCTATCACATTAGGAAAACATTTTATATATATTCATCCTTTAAAAATACTTTGGGGCCTGGAGAAGAGGTTTATTAGTTAAGAGTATTTTCGAAATCCCAGAAGCGCTGTGTTCAGGTTGGGCAGCTGACGTCAGCTAAAACTTCAGCTCCAGGGGATATCATGCTTCTCTAGGCCTCCATAAACATCTCTACACATGTGACATTCACACATGCAACACATGAACAAAAAAAAATTAGTAAACATCTTTTTAGAATATTTAATAGTTCATAGTTATTTATAAAATAGTGTGACATTTTCGTCTTTTGTCCAAGCAAGGAGACCCCTTTGGAGGCAAAAAGCAAGACCGCTATTTCTCTGCTTCCTCCCCATGGAGATGCCTGTGTGAAACGTCTCCATTTACAAAGGCAGTCAATATTCCCATACCTTAGCCCACATCTAGTTATTATTTAGAAAAGCTCAGACAAGCTTCTTGCTGAAAACCACTGGATAGTTTTCACTGGTGCCTTAAAAGCTAAATAAAGTGGTTTGGAAATTTGAATTTTCTGCATACTTTACCCTAAATGTTCAGCTTCAACAAGTCTGGAATACAAGTATAAGAAATAATAGATGATGGTTAGTCTGAGGTTAGAGTGGGATTCAAATTAAAGGATCACTGTACATACATTTTCTTTCTTCAAAGAAATATAAGTTCAAGTCAAACCACACACGAAATAATATGCTAAACAATATACTAAAACACTAATTAATTTTTACATTATAACCCCTAAATCCTTGTTATGGTTAGAATTTGCAGCTTCCCACTATGTTTTTTATTCATCATCACATTTTATTTTAGAAAGGCTATTGTGGTCCAGACCCTATGCTTATCCTGAGAGAAAAGACCACATCCCTCAGCAAAGCAGTTACAAAGGACCCAACCTAGCAAATGGCCAAGCAGTACTTGAGATCAGCTTGTTGTTCTATAGCTACAACATCCATATGTTTTGTCAATATTTTATATAATCCATGAGTTAATGAGTTAGATATATCCCTTCTAACTTCCCTTTCAAAATTACATTTCTAGTGTAGACTTAAAATATATCAGCTGGAGACACATTGTTGAAAATAAAAATGCAATCTGTGTGTTATCTAAATGTAAAAACCAGAGTTATCTGTTTTCTTCAAATGATTTTCTGTGAATTATGTTTTTTTTCTGATCTGTTTATGATGGAAAGATTGCAACAATCTTGGTTTCATTTTAATTAAAAATCGCTTCCATCCGACTCAAGCTTTTTGTGTCCAGATAGGATGTCAGTGAAGAGCACATTCAACAAAGCAAACTCTAAAACAGTGGGAAGACAGATAACTTCACCCTGTTGTTACCACAGCCAGTCCCGAGGACAACTGTGGTGTGAGGCTATGAAGTAACTTCCTGTGACAGGTCAATTTCAGAGAGCACCATGAATCACAGTGCTTCCTCCTTCCTCACACAAGGTCACAAGGCACAAAGACGTCATGTTGCCTTCTGTGAATAGTAAGATCGGACTGCACATCCATCTCTGACTTCTCTAGGCTTAGAACTGCAGTTACCAACAGCCTTTCCTATTTTTCCCTGGCTCTCCAAGGCAGGTACCCTCAGAGCTCTAGTTCATGATTAGATTTCAGAAACGGCATTCTCTGTTGTAAGCCGGACTTGATGTGTTAATTCCCTGTCTGTTGGTGACTGTCCTGAGGACAGGAATACTGGCTTTTCCTAGATCACAAGGAGCCAGTGGAAACACATAGCCAGTGTCATCCAAAAGGTGCAGATTGCTTGGCACATGGACCAGAACCACATGCTTCATCCATCTGTCCAGAAGCGGGTGGTGAACAGAACGTTACACACACTCAACTATAAGGAGTTTGGAGAGTGAGGCTCAGACAACGGACTATATAATTTCCTCGCTCAACCTAAACCACAAAGCAGAGTCATCTAATAGATGATGTGTCCCACATCTAAAACTTTGTCTTCATTAACTGTGCCAGTTTAATTGCATTCACTAAATTTTGGAGTGATAACTTACTATTGATCTTGACTTTTTCATAACAGCCTGTCCCTTGAAGGCTCCTAGAAATCAGCTTTGGGATGGCAATGAGACAAGTCAGGGACAAAGCAGATCACTTATAGCCTTCCTTGCTGCAGAATCTAATCAACAGGTATGATTCCCAAAATCGCATACACAGATATCCTAAATCTAAACCCACTGATAGCAAGAACCAAATGATCACTTACGGAGTTAAGCCAGGACTCAGGATGGAGAGTCGTAGCTGACTTCATCCGTGTGTTGAGGAAGCTGGCCAACATCCCGCATTCCCTTTTCATCATCCAAATCTACAGTGAAGGATGATGACTGAGAAAAGGCAGGAGCTTTCGGGAACTTCTAAACACATTTTAATGGTATCATAAAACCCAAAATATATTAAAATAAAACATTTATAAGATGTTATTTTTTTTGAAAGAGCAGAGATGTCCTTTAGGACCAACAAATTGTGTTCTTTGCCAAGTATTGTCAGAGCTCTTTATCCCATTGCTTGGTCTGCATTGCTCTGTTTGCCACGACGGTATGCCATACCACCAAAGACTTAGCAAACTTAGCTATGCTCTGGGGTTAGTCCTGGGACCTTGTCTACATCTGCAGATGGTGTAGATTGGTAAGAAACGGCTTGGTGGCCACCAGAAATTTCTGAGTGTTTTTCTGGTTTGTTTATTTATTTTGTTTAAGTTAGCAAAATAATTCTTGATTACAGCATTTTCTTTTCTTTGGGGGGGGTTTGAGGAAATTTTCCTTTATTATTTTAGGAAATTGAATACTTTCTTTCTTTTATACTTCATTTTTCCATTTATGTTTATATTTTAAACCTTAGGTAAATATATCAAAGTCTTTAAAAAGAAATAATCTCCTTAAAAAAAGCAGTCAATCACCAATCACGAACGAATTCATTAAAAGATTCATTAGAGATTTAATAGAAAAATCAAACTGAACTCTCTGCGCTAATTTCTAGAAGGCGTTGTCTCAAAATTCTGACCATGTCACTATGTCACTGCCCCTTCTGTACATGTCAGTCCTAAGCTGCTGCTTCATTACACTTCCCCAATGCCACATTGAGCAATGTCCCTCAAGTGAACTGAAAATCAGATTAAATCCCCACATTAGTCCTTTCCCTTCTGACACTCAGTTGCACTCTTCTAAAGGCAGGGCATGATCAGGGCACATGCAGTGTTGACATATGCAAAGTCTTTCAATAGGAAGAAGTTCTGAAAAAGCCAAAACCTTACAACATCTTCCCTTTTGGTTTCTGGTAGGTTTGAAAAATTAAGTAAAATCAGAAAACAATATCATCATACTTATAAAGAAGCAAGGAGTAGAGCAGATATAAAAAAACAACAAAGGGTGGTGTGCTGTTTTATTGTTTGGTAATTATCTTTGGGGAACAGTACAATTGAAGTGAGAACAGTTATATAAATACAATATTATGTATATATATATATATATATTGTGTATATTTGTATATACATATTATAAATACTTGTATAATATTTATACAAGTATTTTACCATTGTGATGCCTTCCAGCCTTGTTTCTACTTATGACAACAATTTCCTAGTTCTTGTTATAATATTTCTTCTTTGTATTATAAGTCTCAAAAATTTAGCTAGGAAAAAAATGTAAAATTGTTCAAATATGAGTTAGGGAGATTTAGAAGTTTAGTCATAAATTTAAAAGTTACAGCCTGAAGGGTATTGAGCTGAGAGACCAAAAGATTAAAAATCAGCTATTAATTAAGGCCTGAACTAGGTGGGTGGAGAAGTCCAGTAATGCCCTGAGGGGAAGGACAACCTTACTGCATTCTTTCCCCACCCACTAGAGATACAGTTGCTAGGAATCTGGCCCATCCCCCTAGGGAGGGACACCAGGTCATTATGGTTTGGGGACCTTCCTATAGCCAATCAATTAAAAATGTAGCATTTTGACCAATAAATGCTTGCCAGGCAGGAATTGCCCCTGTCTTGGGCATGCTGCGATGAACCAGAATCTTTAAATCACCCAACTAACCTGGGCACAGCATGCTTGGCTCCCACCGCTTCGGTGGAGGGGGGTGTGGGCCCAAGCTGCAGCTTGTAATTTACAATAAAAAGAACCTCATTTATTTACAGTGGAGTCTGTTTATTCCTAGTCTTTTGGGGTTCATGAACTGGGCAGAACAGAGGCAGATGCTGAGACTCAGAGCCAAACTTTGGGCAAAGTGCAGGGAATCTTATGAAAGAAGTGGGAAATAGTAACATCTGGAGAGGACAGGAGCTCCACAAGGAGAGCAACAGATCCAAAATGTTTGGGTACAGGTGTCTTTTCTGAGACTGACACTCCAGCCAAGGACCACTCACGGAGATGGCCTGGAACCCCTGCACAGAGGTAGCCCATGGCAGTTCAGTGTACAAGTGGGTTCCATAGTAATGGGAACAAGGACTCTCTCTGACAGGAACTGATTGGCCTGCTCTTTTATCACCTCCCCCTGAGGGGGGGGGGCAGCCTCACCAGGCCACAGAAGAAGACAATGCAGCCACTCCTGATGAGATCTGATAGACTAGGATCAGAGGGAAAAGGAGGAGGACCTCCCTTATCAGTGGACTGGGAGAGGGGCACAGGTAGGGAAGAGGGAGGGGAGGTTAGATTGGGAAGGGAGGAAGGAGGGAACTACAAGGGGGATACAAAGTGAATAAACTGTAAAAATAATTAAATGTATATATATTTATAAATATAAAAATAATTTAAAAAGTAAAATATAAAAAAAATGTTACAGTCTAAAAGTAGTCAAGATTTCATAGGTGCTTAAAAGAAACTCAGAACACTTAATCATCGATAGGTATGAGAAGAAAGAAGAAAAGATAAGTCTATCCAATACTTAAGATATTTCAAGTCTAGGGATAGAAAATACCAATGTAAGAATGGAGCACTGGAATGTAATAATTATTTTATGACAGACTGCAAACTATGATTGAGCCTACATTAAATTGTTAATCAATATGAAAACATATTCAGTGAATGGATAAGCTGAGGATAATAAGCTTAGAGAGACTATGCAATTGTGAGGTAAGAAATGTCTATTTGGGAGTCTTCTGGATAAACTGAACTGCTCATGGGTATACAAAAGGATGAATGGAAATCCTACAAGCTTTAGGGAGAAACAGCAGGGCTGTGGGCATAGCCCAGTGTAGAGGGCTAGTCTAGCATGCAAAATGTTCTGGGCTCTGTCCCTAGCAGCACAGGAGGAGAAATGGAAAGAAGGAGAAAGAAAAGTCTAAGTAAAGTAAATTAACTCTCAGAAGGGAGAAAGGGACGTTTAGAGTAAAGGTGAAAATTAAAGAGGGGAGCTCCCTCACATCTGTACACACATGAACATAGCCAAGGCATGCACACATATCCTAACCTAACACTTCTTCGAAACATCAGTCTCATCCAGGAAAAACAAAACAAAACAAAACATAGAACTTCGAAAATAAAAGTCAGATTGTAAAACCTTAAGGATATTTTGGATATAAATGGAAAATCAACAAAGGTGCTGGAATTTCAATTATTCACCGCTTCTATTTCACATTAATGCAAAAGAGAAGTGAACAAAAGTAAAACAACTAGTAAAGATTGGGGGAATTCTTAGATAAAATGCTTATTGGATTGCTTGAATGAAAATACAATTACCAGTCTGTCTTGGTGTGCACAGAGAGAGGGGACGAATAACGTGAAGCCACACAAAGGCTTTGTCCTGTCTCATTTTCACTCTCCTGAGGGCCAATTTTTCTAATGACAGAAAATATTTCTGGGTGATGAGGTGGCCTCAAGTTTGGTTTTCATCGTCTTCCCTGGATGGCATTGCCTTTCCTCTCCTATTGCTTCCAGCACTGCCAAAGGTCACGACTCCCCATCTCATTACAGGTAGAATCCCATTCGAAATGCACTTTCATAATATCAAGATCGTTTTTTGCTACATGGAGACTTTTCTTGAAGCATCTACACTGAAAGCCATAATGAGGTTCTTTCCAGGGAAAACTTTTCCCATTTAGCGGACTTTGCCTAGCTTCTGAAGTTTCTCGGGGCTTAATGACTTTTTCTTCTGAAGTCTTGAAAATCGATCTCCTGGAGTTTTCTTTTAAAATCTTGGCAAAAACAAGCCATTTCCCAAGGATAAGAAGAGCAAATCCATCGGTGCCGTGTAAGTCATGAGGAAGATATGCAGTCTCTGGATTGTGAAGGTTATTTCTCTTGGGTAACTGACTTCAAAAAGTGGCAGTTTTGTTCTCTAACTAAGAGGAAATCAACGTATTTTACATTGTTTGAATTAAAATTAAATGCTCAAAATACTGTGAAATATTGATTAAGGCTGAAGAAACGGGTGTTTTATTTTTATAAACACATCAGCTGTTTAGATTTTATATGTGCTTGCATCTTTGGAGACTTCTGCCTTCTTTCCCTTCAAAGTAAAGCACTGGCAATTCTTTAGCTCCCAAAAAGGTTTCTCAAAGTGTGAGGCAGGAACTTCTCAAGTTAATGTCATCTGACACTCTTTTGTGAGCAAACTGATGAGGACTCTGCATCTTTAATAAGAAACTATAAAAGATGGGTATGAATTGAAGTTTGATAGGTTCTCCAGGAAGGGATGTACACAAATAGCCCTCATCTTCATAGATGACACAACACACATTTTCTAGAATATAGTGAAACACCAACTGAAGATTGGTAGACTTCTTTGCTTATTCACTGGGATATGGGGAACAGGGTTTTACAGAAACAATGCTTGTGGGTGGGTGTGTTATGGGGCAGTGGCAAGCAAGGCCCCAGTTGCTGGACCTACACTCCCTCCTTGGGATATCCCTGAGGCTCCATGTTTGGCATTCTGTTTCTTCTACCCCTAAATGAAGCCCATGGCTTTAGGGTACGTGCCTAGTTTTCTCATATTTTTAGAAATAATTTTCACAAAATTATTTGTGAAAAACTAACGGATTAGTTTTGGATTAGTAATGGATTAGACCTTAAAATGTGGAAGTAGAGCTTAACTCCGACGCTTTAGATCACTCAAACATATTCACATCCAGGACTTCAACATCAGGAGTTAGGGAATTAAAATGTCCAGTGCCAATTTAAAGACAAAATTATAACACACAAAAGGAGACTCTATAAAGCTCAACAGAGCAGAGCTGTTGCTACAGGGAAGATAAGAAAGTGTTGCCTCTTTGTAACTGTTTCCAAACCTGACAGTGTGGGAACCTAACTAGCTCTGATGGACAGAAGAAAACAACTCTCAGCTTATGAGACTTCAAAACATAAGAAATAGCAGCTTTTCATTGTGCCTTGAGTTGGATCCTTGCCTTTTCAGATGTGATTTGAAGCACTTTACAGGTATTATCTAATTTAATCACAACAAATCTTTGATTCTAATGTGAGTGTAATTATTTACATGTTACACGGCAGCAAATACAGCTTAGGAAAAGAAAGCCCTTGTCCTCAGTGATGAGTATATACGACGAATACAGGCAAAGGTTCTATGCAGAACTTTACAGGTATGATAACTTTGAACTGAAGTGGAGAAGGTAAGCATCGAGGGTCAGAAGGAAATCTAGGTGAAGACAAAAAAAGTACACTTTTATGGAAGAAAACAGCTTCAAGGAGCCCAAACCCAAGCCCATTGTCCATTTAGACCATGGTTATTGCCCACTCTCAATGAATCAGTTGCTCTAATTTGTCTATTGAATCCCCTTTGCTTCTGTCTTGGCTAGAGTGCATCATTTTTCATACCTGAAGAAGCCCAGTGTCTAAACATCTGAGTGATAGTTTGTATGGCTCATTGTGAAAAAAGAAACGTAGAGAGATTTCTCCATTGTATCATATATGGTTGTGTTATGCTGTGTCACTCACCATTTTTCAGCCTCTTGCTGGCCATGACTTTACATTTTCTGCCTTATTAACTACCTAATCTTCACCAGTTGCTCCCTCCCCATTCTTATGCTGAAGGTCCAGCTCATCACAACTAAGAGTAAAACATACATTTTGATTGAGAGCTCAGCACATCTCTGTCACCTGTATTGTTTCCTGAGAATGTTATAGATTGTGCACACAGCTGCATCACAGCATCAACAGTGAAAACATAACTCCCTCCATGAATTCTTTATAATTAAAATCTAATAAGCATATTTTCAGTGGGTTCATTTTTTAAAAGGAATCAAAATAACTACATCCTCAAACCTAACTTCATCAACAAAGCAACGTTACTCCGGTTCATTGGCAAATGATATTATAATCATCTCTATTTGAAAATTCTCCCTGGTCTAGACTTTTTAATTAAACAAATACATTTCTTTTTCCTCGCAGTTCTCTTGTGGCACATCTCTTGGGCTATCATTGCAGAATCATAGATGAATGGCTCTTTTCAACAAAGATTTATGTTTTACTTTGGGAGCTCTGCAAGCTATAGATCAAGTGTCTGCAGACTGAATGTCTGTCTGGGAAGGCTCTTGTGTGGTTCAGAGACAAAGAGAAGGGGATGGATCAAGGGAAAAAAGAAAAGCATGATCCAGGACAACACAGGGGAAAAAACAGGGGAAGTAGAGAGGGGGAGAGAGCTGTGTGGAGAGAAATGATTAGCTCTTAGTTTTGATACCTCCTTGTTTATAACCCCATTCTAGGCAGATCCCACATGATTTCATCCAAAATAAGTATTCTCCTAAATAACTTCCCTCAAGTTTCCAGTTTGAACATATGTGTTTGGTAGAGATACACATTCAAGCTTTAACCCATAGTTACCTTCTCTCGGTACCACTCTTCCTATACCCTTTCCTGTTTTCTTGCTTAATTATTTCTAGTTATAAATGAATATAGAAGTCATATTTTCTACACTAACTTCAGTTTTGTTAAAGAGAAGGAAAACCATGGGCAGTCATTTACTTTACTCTAGAAAATGCATCACAGAATTCTCTCTCTCTCTCTCTCTCTCTCTCTCTCTATATATATATATATATATATATATGGTGAATATATATATATATGGTGTATATATATGTATATATATATATTCTTTAGAAATTATTATTAGAAAAGCAAGTCTTACCAATATTATTCCAGGAAAGAGAAAGAAAGACTATTTCTTTGGGGAACTTAGAATAACCCAAATGCTCTGCTTGGTAATCCATAATCTGTAATTTGATGAATTTTCAGTAATTTGCCTTCTTGTTGACAAGATCATGGAGTCATCACCGTACACATCTACCTCAAATGGTTTTATGATGTGTAAGATATAGTTAAAACTCACCCCGCTGCATACGGATACTCAGTTCTAAATACTCATTTGTTTAAAAGATTTAATATTTCCTCTTTGATGTTCTTGGCACCTTCATTAAAATTCTACTGGTCCTATCTGTATGTGTTTATTTATAGAATTTTAATTCTACTGTGGAGATAGATAATAATAGGATAAAAATAAAATGACAAGCAACGTGTCCACTTGTTACAGCAACACAAGAGAATGAACACAGATTGCTACCGTATCAGCAAATGTCAACTTCATTCCAAAAACAGTGGGGGCTTCCTTAGTTGCTTAGATTCTTTTATTCTTTTTTTAAATAAACATTTATTTATTCACTTTACATCCTATTGCAGCCCCCCCCCCATACTTCCAGTCTTTCCTCTCACAACCTCCCCCATTCTCCTCTATTCTTCTCCTCTGAGAAGAAGTCCTCAAGCTATGCATCTGCTACATATGTGCAGGGGGCCTCGGACCAGATCATGCATGTTCTTTGGTTGGTGGTTCAGTGTCTGTGGGTCCATGTTAGTTGACTCCATAGCTCCTCTTGTGGATTCCTTGACCCCTCCAACTTCATCAATCTTTTCTTCAAGTCTTCCATGTGACTCTCCAAGCTCTGTCTAATGTTTGTCTGTGTGGCTCTTCATCTGTTTCCATCAGCTTCTGGGGGAAGCTTCTCAGAGGAGTAATGCTAGGCTCCTGCCTATAAGCATAACAGAGTAACTTTAATAGAGTCAGGGATTGGTTCTTTCCCGTGGGATTGGTCTCAAGTAGAGCCAGACTTTTGTTGTTCCTCAGTCTTTGCTCCATCTTTGTCCCTGCACATAGTGTAGGCAGGACAAATTTTGGGTCAAAATTTTGTGGATGGATTTGGATCTTTATCCCTCCATTGGAAGTCCTGTCTGGCTACAGGAAGTAGCTCCATATCTCCTGCTGCTAGTAGTCTCAGCTTGGGTAACCCACATAGACTTCCTGGAGCCTTCCTTAGCCCCGGTGTCTGGCAAATCCCAGCGATGCCCTCCACTTGATTCAGGCCCCCTCTCCCCTGCTATTCCTACTCAGAACTCTTACCTCTTCTCCCCTCCCCATCCTCTCTCCTACCCAGTTTCTTTCATCCATCTACATTCAATGACTGTTTTACTTCCCTTTTTCAGTGAGATTCAAGCATCCTTCCTTGGGCCCTTCTTGTACCTTAGCTTTTGGGGGTCTGTGGATGGTTATCCTGTATTTCACAGCTAATATCCACAAATAAGTGAGTGCATAACACACATGTAATTTTGAGTTTGTGATACCTTACTCAGGATGATTTTTTTTCTAGTTCTGTTCATTTTGCTACAAATTTCAAGATGTTTTTGTTTTTAAAAGCTAAACAATATTACAATGTGTAAATGTACTGCATTTTCTTTATCAACTCTTTTTGGTTGAGGGACAAAAGGACAGTCAGAATAGTGAGAACAGATATTCACCAACCCTCTTTCTGACAGAGGGCTAATATCCAAAATATAAGAACTAAAAGAATTTTGACACCAACAAACCAAATAACCCAATTAAAAAACAGATACAGCCAGTCCTGAAGATACCTGATAAACCAGGGTCAGATGAAAGAGGAGGAGGTCCTCCCCTATCAGTGGACTTGGAAAGGGCCAAGGAGGCGATGAGGGAGGGAGGGTGGGATTGGGAGGGAATGAGGGAGCGGGATACAGCTGGGATACAGAGTTAATAAAATGTAACTAATAATAATAATAAAAAACGGGTACAGAGCTAAACAGAGAATTCTCAACAGAGGAATCTCAAATGGGCAAGAAAACACTTAAAGAAATGTTCAGTGTCCTTAGTTATCAGATTAATGCAAATCAAAATGACATTGTGATTCCATCTTACACCCATCAGGATGGCTATGATCAAAAACGCAGGTGTCAGCACATGCTGGCAAAGTTGTGGAGAAGGAGAATACTTCTCCATTGCTGGTGGGAGTGCAAATTCGTACATTCACTATGGAAATCAATCTGGCAGTTTCTCGGGAAATTGAGGATAGTTATACTTCAAGACCCAGATATACCACTTCTGGGCATATACGCAAAAGAACCTCCACCATACAACAAACATTTGTTCAACCATGTTCATAGCATATTCATAATAGCCAGAAATTTGAAACAATTCAGATGTTACTTAAGTTCCTAATCTCTCTCTGTGTTGTTGGATTGTTTTCAATATATAGGCAAGATATGTTTTTATTATCTTTGATGCAATTTTCAATAGGTGTCCTTATTAATTCAATGTCTCTGTTGTCCATGGTTGGTGAGAAGAAATATATCAATCTTGCATATTAATTTTATATTACATAGTAGAAATTTGATATATCATCCAGACATTTTTAAAAATTAAAAAAAGTGTGAATGCTTGCTCCTATATATGTACATGTAGATCTGATGACCACGGAGTCCAGAAGACAAGATCCCTTGGAACTAGAGTTACAGATGGGCGTGAGCTCCCATATAGGTGGTCGGGAAGAAAGCCAGTCCTCTGCCAGATTGAAAAGTGTTCTAAACCGCCTAGCCATCTCCTCAGTCCTTTCTCCTGATGATTAACATAATTATTAACCCACATCCTGGATGCAGGCGAATACACCTGCATTCCCACAGCTTCACTTTTTCCGTATGAACTGCAGCTGTGTTAGTGTCCTTGCCTAAGGTCAGCACTGTTCTGACTGGCAGGTTCTGACTTCTGTCAGCACTGTTGATGTTTCTGCCTCGCAGGTTTTGACTTTTTGTAGATTCTTCACGCATATGCATTTTGAACCTTATATTTCCTTGTACTCTAAGATATTATGTCATCATTTAAAGCTACTTCATTTTCCTACATGCACAGAACTAAAAAATCTAGGTTACCTTTTGTGACTGTCAAAGAAGGATACCATCTTGGCACCTAATATACACATTTTAATTTATTTTGGTGATAGTTTGTCAGTGCCAGTCTTCAAATTATTAAAGCAGTAATGTTTGAGTACAACAGAACAACAAGAATTCCACCCGTTTTCTCACACCTTTCCATGCTACTGAAAGTGTACAGTGGTCAGCATGTAAACTGTCACTGTAAAACTGTTTCAACATACCTGTGTATTTAAATTTCATATAAAATAGTTTAAAATGTAAATGCTTTCCATAAATCTAGTTTCAATGGTCCAACTTCTTCTCTAGCCATTCACAGAACATTCTGGTTTCCTCACATTCTGTCAAACATGATTCTAACACACGCTACTTGCGAGCAAAAAGAAACTCAGAAAATTAAGCAGGAGAGTTGTAAACACTGACAGTCCTTGGAAATAAGGTGCACAGCGACAAGCAAATGCCCTGGTCTTCTCCGCAACTGGCTTTTGTAGGACATGACTATTATGGGCAGCCTAACTGAGAGCACAGGAACAGGGTCTCTTTATGTTCCAAGACAGGCTGTCTGAATTGGCTTTGCATATGTTCATTACGGCCACAGAAACCTGCACATTTCACACCTTGGCGGCGTTATCAGGTGCAGAGCTGTCTTTGAATCTAATTTTCATTCTGACAGAAACACGAGAAGTGAAATCACTGCACAGAAAAGAGAAAAGCCTTTGCGCTGGGTGGTTTTCCGCAATCATGTCTGAAGGGAATTCAAGAAAAAGCATGCGTGGAAGAGCATTAGTTTGTATTAGGTTTAATGCAAACTGTTTCACCAGATAATGGCAGATGAATGCTCCAAATCACCCACATTAAGAACCCTTGAATTAGCAAGTGTCCCCCTGAGACTCGGCTCTAACTTGTTTACTGACAGCCTCCTGTATCTGTTGATTATAAAAATAGTCAATCTTCTACAATTTCAGTATTCAGGGTTTCTAGCATATGATGGAAAATGTGCTAGAAAACCTATGAAGATGTCTGCTTAAACTCACTGTGAAAATTTACAGACAAATTAATAAAATGAAGTGCAAAGGGCAAACTAAGATAATTTCTTTAAAATACCACATTTAATGGAGAAGCTCTTTTTTGTGGACCATTTGCTTTTGACTCAGGAGCTAGAGACCGATTTTTTGGATACTGGCTTCATTGGTTTTTTTGCCTTGTGATTGAATCACAAGGCTGTTAAGCACCTATTATGTTATTAAATTGACTGATGGTTGATAAATATATAAACAGGTAAATAGCTGCGTGATTAAAGCAAGTCAGATGAAATGTTCAGAGCAGTGTGTAGTTTAGAAAAAATCTTCAGTATAAGATCCCTCCAATTAACTCACTTGTATACGAGAAGTTTTCCTAACAAAAAGCTTTAAAAGTGACTGATATTCTAACCAGGGACCATGCATGGAGATAACCTAGAACCCCTGTACAGATGTAGCCCATGGCAGCTCAGTGTCCAAGTGGGTTCCATAGTAATGGGAACAAGGGCTGTCTCTGACAAGAACTCAGTGGCTGGCTCTTTGATCACCTCCCCCTGAGGGGGGAGCAGCCTTACTAGGCCACAGAGGAGGACAATGCAGACAGTTCTGATGAGACCTGATAAGCTAGGGTCAGATAGAAAGAGAGGAGAACCTCCCCTATCAGTGGACTTGGAGAGGGGCATGGGAGGAGATGAGGAAGGGAGGGTAGGATTAGGAAGGAATGAGGAAGGGGGCTACAACTGGGCTACAAAGTGAATACACTGTATTTAATATTAAAAAATCAAAATTAAAAAAAAAACGTGACTGCAAGGCATAGCTGGCTTTTACTGGTCTGGAAGAATTAAACTACAGAAGCTGCCAGTATGCTTTCTGACCAAAGGCTTGATTAGACTTGGTCAGAATCATCAGAATGTGAAAATGGATGACTTTGAGATTAAAATGACAATCAAGAAGAAAGTTCTATTTAATTCTCAGGAGCTTCCTGGATGCCCTGCACTTGTATAGTAGTGGCCCTGCAGGGCATCCAGGAATTGCAGCTGGCAGGGAAACGGCATCTTCAATGTGGGTGAGAAAGGTACAGCATGGGCAGACGTGATTTCTGTTAATCTGCCTTGAACTGGGATTATCTAGCTGATGAGACATATCTTAGTGATGATACGAATATTCTGTTGGCTCCGCTCAGTCACTGTTTTGTCTTCTTGCCTAGGGCCGGTATTCTGCTGATATTTTGATTTACACGATTTGCATTAATTTTTGTTCTTGAGACATAAATATGTATTTCAAGAACTATACTTTTAAAAGTTTTTTTTTTATACCTTAATTATGTGTGTGTGTGTGTGTACATGGGATTGTGCACGTGAATGCAGGTACCCATGGGGGCTGGAAGCAGGTGGTGATTTCCTTGGAATATGAGTCATAGGCAGTGGTGACCCACCTAACTTGGGTGCTGAGAAGGTAACCTGAATCCCGCAAGAGCAGTACGCACTCTTGACCGCTGAGCCATCTCCACTAAACTTTCCTCATCTTGTCTTTTGTCACAGAAATGATGTCCCCCAGACTTTGCAGTGAAACACTTTGCTATGTTGTTTGTGAGATTCATTCATTTTGTTTCTGCAGCTGTTTCCTCATATTTAAATTGATGCATCCTATTTAATTATTTGATTTAACCTCTTTATTTTATCCCTCTTAATAAAAAATGAAATTAGATTATATCCATTCATTTGGGTGTTGCTATGAAATTTTTTGAAGTGCACATTCTTTATGGCTGGGCTGTCTGTTAAGGGACCACCTAGAGTATATTCTCATTAATATCTTTTTAGTACACATACAAATAAATTGTTGATGGATATTTTAGCTAAAGTCCCTGGGGAGCCTTCACTCCTACATTATGCATTCTGCAAGGCTGATGGATTGATTAGAATATTAATTGTAGCGAAAAGTTGGAATGTTCCAATATTCTGCCCAATTAACTTGGGCTATTATAGTTCTTCTACAGCCATTTACCATCTCACTTGGTGTATAACTTAAAATCCTTGGGACTTCAGGTAAAACCTTTTAGAATGTACAGACTAGCCTATACCAATCCAAAACCAAGAATGCTGTCAGATAATATTTAAGCTTTTAACTAACTTCACTGTTTGCCATCACCTGTCTACCCGATTTTCTACCAATGCATTTTAAAGGTGTCTTGTTTTCTGATTTTATTCATTTGGTTATTATTTTTGCACACAATGGACTCTAACAGGAGTAATGACTGGCTATTTTTATTTGCCTTCCTTTCTAACTCCATTGCCTCACATTCTTTCTGGGGAAAAGCTTAATAGGTAATGCCCTTAATATCTGCCTTTTGTAGTGGTCTCTGCTTGCCATTTTTTCTCTCCCAATTTTCAGGGTATTTTAGAATAAATGAAAGTTGAATGTTATTGCATCTGCTACAATATTGAGTCTGATGGCTATTTGATGTATCTCCTTATTTCCAATCATTTCATGTCAATTTTATTTACCTGATATTTAGATTATAACTTT
This sequence comes from Rhombomys opimus, assembly GCA_010120015.1. Lineage (NCBI taxonomy): Eukaryota > Metazoa > Chordata > Mammalia > Rodentia > Muridae > Rhombomys > Rhombomys opimus. The sequence continues at coordinate 4,117,719 of REGO01000127.1, forward strand.
GACTTGAATTTCTGTATTTTCTTAGATAACTGCTAGAAATTGAATGGTGCTCATAACTGTGTTACAGAAAACGCCCAGTCTGTGGGTAAATTTTTATTTTTCTTTATTTCTTTTTATTAATGCTATGTTATACACAAGAAGCTTTGATATAAATGTTGTTCTGGGTCCATAAAATAATTATTGTATGTTGACCTTTTCTTTTTTACCATAAATTATTGAATTATGTGTTAGAGTTAACAAGAATGAGAGTTTCCTCATAGTAAGATTTTTAAACACAAGTTCAATTTATTTAATAATTATGTGATTATTGGTTTATTTCTTATTTTCAACAGTTTGTATGAGTCAAGTCTTTCAATTATAAATATATAAAATTTTTGTCAGGAATTTTAGCTAATCCGGGTATTTTTGTTATACCATATGAAGTTGAGAATGTTTCTTTCAAGGTGTGTAAAGAATTGTATTGTTAATTTGATGGGAACTGGATTAAATCTGTAGATTGCTGTGGGTAAGATGGCCATTTTTACTATGTTAATCCTATTGAGCCATGAGCATGGGACATTTTTCCATCTTCTGATATCTTCTTCAATTTCTTTCTTCAGAAACTTGAACTTGGTTTTTTTTGTGATTATTTTTTTTTAATTTATTTTTCTTAAGTACAGTTTATTCTCTTTGTATCCCAGCTGTAGCCCCTTCTCTAGTCCTTCCCAACCTCATCCACCTTTCCTCATCTCCTCCCATGCCCCTCCCCAAGTCTACTGATAGGGGAGGTCCTGCTCCCCTTCACTATGACCCTAACCTGTCATATCTCATCAGGACTGGCTACATTGTCTTCCTCTGTGGCTTGGAAAGGTTTCTCCCCATTAAGGGGGAGGTAATCAAAGAGCCAACCACTGATTTCATGTCACAGACAGCCCCTGTTCCCCTTACTAGGGAACCCACTTGGGCATTGAGATGCCATGGGCTACATCTGTTCAGGGCTCTATATTATATCCACGCATGTTCCTTGGTTGGAGTATCAGTCTCAGAAAAGGCCCATGGGCCCTGAATTTTTAGATCTGTTGCTCTCCTTGTGGAGCTCCTGTCCCCTCCAGGTGTTTCTGTCTCCCTCTTTTTTCATAAGATTCCCTGCACTCTGCCCAAAGTTTGGCTGAGTCTCAGCATCTGCTTTGATACCTTAGTGAGTAGAGTCTTTCAAAGGCCCTCTGTGATAGGCTCCTGTCCTGTACCATGTTTTCTCCCTCTTCCTATGCCCATCCCCTTTACCTTTCTGCATAACGATTGATCATATTACCCAGGGTCTTCCTTCTTGTTTAGCTTCTTTACGTGTACAGATTTTAGTATGTTTATCCTATATTATACATCTAATATCCACTTATAAGTGAGTACATACCATGTGTGTCTTTTTGCTTCTGAGATACCTCATACAAGATAATCTTTTCTAGTTCCCACTATTTGCCTACAACTTTCATGATTTCCTTGTTTTTAATTGCTGAGTAGTATTCCATTGCATAAATATACCACAATTTCTGTATCCATTCCTCAGTTGAGGGACAACTATGTTGTTTCCAGATTCTGGCTAATAAGAATAAAGCTGCTAGAAACGTGGTTAAGAGAATGTCCTGGTTGTGTACTTGAGCACATTTTAGATTTATGCATAGGTGTGCTATAGGCAGACCATGAGGAAGCACTATTCCTAATTGTCTGGGAAAGCGCCACATTGATTTCCAAAGTGATTGTACAGTTTATATGCCCACCTGCAATGGAAGAGGGTTCCCCTTTCTTCACATCCTCTCCAGCATGTGTTGTCACTTCTTGAGTTTTTGATCTTAGCCATTCTGATGGGTGTAAAGTACAATCTCAGGGTCATTTGGATTTGCATTTCTCTAAGGACTAAGGAGGTTGAGCATTTATTTAATTGTTTCTCTGCCATTTGATATTCCTCTATTGAGCATTCTCTGCTTAGCATTTTATAATTGGGTTACTTGATTTGTTGTTGTTTAATTTCTTAAGTTCTTTATATGTTTTGGATACTAGCCCTCTGTCAGATATAGGGTTGGTGAAGATCATTTCCCAGTCTTTAGGCTGTCATTTTGTTCTAATGATAGTGTCCTCTGCTTTTGAGAAGTTTTCATTTTCGGGAGGTCCCATTTATTGATTGTTGATCTTAAAGCTTATCCTGATGGTGTTCTGTTCAGGAAGTTGTCTCCTGTGCCAATGAGTTCAAGGCTCTTCTCCAATTTTTCTTCTAACAGGTTTAGTGTGTCTGAATTTATGTCGAGGTTCCTTGATCCACCCGGACTTTAGTTTTGTGTCGGGTGATAAATATGGATCTATTTGCATTTTTCTACATGTAGGCATCCAGTTAAAGCAGCACCATTTGTTGAAGGTACTGTCTTTTCTTTGTATGGTTTTGGTTTTTTTGTCAAAAATCAAGTATCAGTAGGTCTGTGGGTTTATTTGTTGGTCTTGTCTTCAATTCCATTGGTCCATCATTCTTTTTCTATGCCAATACCATGCAGTATTTATTACTATTGCTCTGTAGTACAGCTTGAGATCAGGGATGGAGATACCTCCAGACATTCTGTTGTTGTACAGGATTGTTTTAGCAATTCTGGGGTTTTGTTTTTCCATAGTAAACTAAGACTTGTTCTTTCAAGTTTTGTAAAGAATTGTGCTGGCATTTTGCTGGGAATTGCACTGAATCTTTAGACTGCTTTTGGCAAGATGGGCATTTTCACTATGTTAATCCTACTGATCCATGAACATGGGAAATCTTTCCATCTTCTGATATCTTCTTCAATTTCTTTCTTCAGAGACTTGAAGTTCCTTTTTTTTTTTCAATCAGTTTTTTCATTTGCTTGGTTAGAGTCCCACCAAGGTACTTTATGTTGTTAGTGGCTATTTCCTTGATTTCTTTCTCTGCCCTTTTATCTTTTGTATACAGGAGGGCTACTGATTTTATTTTTTTTTAATTAATTTTGTATCCAGCCACTTTGCGGAACGTGTTTATCAGTTGAAGAAGTTCTCTGGTTGAATTTTAGGAGTTGCTCCTGTATACTATCATATCATCTTCAAAGAGTGATATTTTAACTTTTTCCTTTCTGATCTGTATCCCCTTGACCTACTTAATTGTCTTGATGCTCTAACTAGGATGTCAAGTACTATGTTGAAGAGGTATGAAGAGAGTGGGCAGCCTTGCCTTGTTCCTGATTTCAGTGGGACTGTTTTAAGTTTCTCTCCATTCAGTTTGATGTTGGCTATAAGCTTGCTGTATATTGCCTTTACTATGTTTAGGTATGTGCCTTTTATCTCTGATCTCTCCAAGATTTTAAACATGAATGTGTGTTGGATTTTGTCAAATGTTCTTTTGGCATCTAAGGGGATGATCATGTGGTTTTTCTCCTTCAGTTTGTTTATATGGTGGATTGCATTGATGGATTTCCATATATTGAACCACCCCTGTACGCCTGAGATGAAGCCTACATGGTCATGGTGGATGTTATCTTTTATGTGTTCTTGGAATCAGTTTGCAAGATTTCATTAATTTTTTTGTATCAATGTTCATAAGAGAAATAGGTCTGAAGATCTCTTTTCCATTGGGTCTTTTTGTGTTTTAGGTATCATGGTGACTCTGACTTCATAGGATGAGTTTGGTAATGTTCCTTGTTTCCGTTTTCTGGAATACTTTGAATAGAACTGGAGTTAGTGTGGTAGAATTCTGTACTGAAACCATCTGTCTCTGAGTTTGTTTGGATGGGAGTCTTTTGATAACTGCTTCTATTTCCTTGGGGTACATAAGACTATTTAATCTATTTACCTGATCTTATTTTAATTTTGATAAATAGAATTTATCAAGAAAATTGTAGGTTTCATTTAAATTTTCAAATTTTGTGGCATATAGGTTTTTGTGTATTTTCTCAGTCACTGTCATTCTGTTCCCCTATTTGTTTCTCATTTTGCTGATTCGGATATTTTCTCTCTGCCTTTTAGTTAGTTTGGATATGGGTTTGTCTATCTTGTCAGTTTTCACAAAGAACTAGCTCTTGGTCTCATTGTTTCTTTATATTGCTTTCTTTGTTTTTAATCCATTGATTTTTACTATGAGTTTTATTATTTCCAATCATATACTCCTCTGGTCTATGTCTGCTTCTTCTTCTTTTTTTTTTTAATGGGGCTTTTAAGTGTACCATTAAGTTGCTTGTATGAGATGTCTCCAACTTCTTTCTGGAGGCACTTAGTTCTATGAACTTTCCTCTTAGCACTGCTTTCATTGTTTTTCCTTAAGTATAGGTAAGTTGTGCCTTCATTTTCATTGAGTTTTAGAAAGTCTCTAATTTCTTTTCTCGTTTCTTTCCTGACCAAGCTGTGATTGAATAGAGAGTTGTTTATTTTCCATGTGTATGTAGGCTTTTTGTTATTTCTGTTGTTGTTTAGGTCTAGTATTAGCCCATGATGGTCTGATCAGGCACAAGGGCTTATTTCGATCTTTTGTTTCTGTTGAAACTTGCTTTGTGCAAGACTATATGGTTGAAGTTTTGAGAAGCTTCTGTGAGGTGACAAAAAGTTCTACTTTTGAGTTTCAGTGAAAAGTTCTGTAGACATCTATTAGGTCCATTTAATTTAGGACCTCTGTAAATGTCATTATTTCCCTACTTTGTTTCTCTCTAGATTATCTGTCTCTCAGTGAGAGTGGAGTGTTGAAGTCTTTCACTGTTAAGGTATTGGGATTGATGTGTGATTTAAGCTTTAATAATGTTTCGTTTACAAATGTAGGCGCTCTTGTATTTGGGGCAGAGATGTTCAGGACTGTGATGTCCTCCTGGTGGATTTTTCCTTTGATGAGAATGAAGTATCCCTCCTCACCTTTTTTGATTAATTTTGGTTGCAAACCTATTTTATTAGATATTAGGATAGCCACCCCAGCATGTTTTCTGGGCCCGTTGACTTGAAAAACATTTTCCCAACCCTTTACTCTGAAGTACTCTTTATCTTTGTTGCAGAAGTGTGTTTCTTGGATGCAGCAGAATGTTGGATCCTGTTTCCACAACCATTTTGTTAGTCTGTGTCTTTTTATTGGATAGTTGAATCCATTGATGTTGATAGACAACAGTGACCAATGGATGTTAGTTACTTATCTTATGGAGTTGGTGGTGTTACTGTGCTTCTATGCTTGTTTTCTTTTAATTTTTTTGTTGTAAAGTTATCTATATCCTGTGTTTTCTTGGGTGTAGTTGATTTTGTTGGATTAGAGTTTTCCTTCTAGAATATTCTGTAGGGCTGGGTTGCTGTCTAGATATTGTTTAAGTTTAGTTATTTTATGGACTATTTTGTTTTCTCCATCTATGTTGATGGAAAGGTTTGTTGGATATAGTAGTCTGGGTTGCCATCTGTGGTCTCTTAGAGTCTGCATGACATCTGCCCAGTCCCTTCTGGCTTTCATAGTTTCTCCTGAGAAATATGGCACGATTCTGATAGGTCTACCTTTGTATGTTACTTGGCCTTTTTCACTTGCTGCTTTTAATATTATCTTTGTTTTGACTATTATGTGACAGGAGTTTCTTTCTGGTCTAGTCTATTTGATGTTCTGTAGGCCTCTTGTATGTTTATGGACATCTCTTTCTTTAAGTTAGGAAAATTTTATTCTATGATTTTCTTGAAAAAGTTTTCTGGACCTTGGAACCTGGAATCTTTTTTTTTTTTTCTTATTCATATTATTCTTAGATTTTGTCTTTTCATGGTGTCTTTGATTTCTTGGGTGTTTTGTGCTTGGAACTTTTCAGATTTAATTTTTTGTTTGAGAGATGTATCAAATTCTGCAACTGTATATTTAGTGCCTGAGATTCTCTGTTCCATCTCTTATAATCTGCTGGTGATGCTTACCTTTACGGTTCCTGATCTTTTCTCTAAGTTCTCAAGCTTCAGGGTTTTCTCTGTTTTTGTATTCTTTGTTGATTCTAATTCTGTTTTCATGTCTTGCATCATTTCCTTAATCTGTTTGAATGTGGATTCCTTTCTTTCTATGATGGCCTCTATTTTTTGTTCACTTCCTCTCTATGTGCCACTACTTGTGCCTCTATTTTCTTGGCTGTATTGGCCTGTATTTCTTAGAGTTTTGTTCATTTCTTCTTTATGTGCCTTTAATAACTGGATAATCATAGCTTTTAAAGGAAAAATTCCTGTGTTTCTAAATAATTAAAATATCCATTGATTTTTTGGGGTTGCTTGTGAGGCCATGGTATCCTGATTTTTGTTGGATGTGTTCTTATTCTGACCTCTAGCCATCTGCTTTTCTGTAACCTTGGCTTCACACTGGAAGTCTGTGCTTCATACTGGGAATGTCTGTCTCTGGTGTCTGGAGCATTCTTCAAGAAGTTGAGAGAGATCCACCGGCTTGAGAGTAGATGTTGGTGTTTCAGCTGTAGCTAAGGGTGGAAGGTCACAGGCACATGAGCACAAGCATAGGTGTATGCGTGGAAGTGTGCCTTGAGGGACAGGTTGCTAGACAGTGTAGATGCCTGGAAGGTGGAGCTTAAGTGCTGGAGTTGATGTGGGTCCTGGTGCTGTTCACAGGTGCAATGCACATGTGCAGGTGCCCTGAATACTTCAGTGGCCTTCAGGCCTGTCATACTGTCGTCCTGGTACTTAGGTCTGTCTGGGCTCCAGGAACTGCTGCCCTGGACTCCACTGGTAGACCCACAGAACAGAGGCTTCAATTTTGAGAATGTTGTTGCAAGGATTTCTATGTTGCCCACAGCGAGGTTGTGGGTAGCAGGGATCCTATGTCTAGGTGCTAGTGTAGAGGGACCCTGGATCTGGGGCTTTGCTTGTACTCACTTGAAGGTACACTCACACGCTACCAGGACTGATCAGAAATCACAGGGTATCCCCTATGCTCTATTGTCAGATTTGGGCCCACAGGGGCAACTGAGAGTGTAGAAGATCCATCAGCTCAGTGATGTCCACTGTTAGGCCGCTGGGCAGGGAAGCCTGTACGTGGGATAGCTGCCTCTGCCTTCTCAGTTGCAGAGCAAGGAGGTTCCTGCTTGGGCTAACCACTGTCCCACTGCAGCCACAGGGCTGGGAGGTCTGCCTGCCTGAGCCTATGACTGTGTCATGACTGTGGAGGATAGCACTTGGGGCAACCACTGATGCCTCCGCCCAGCAGGGAGGCCTGTGCTTGGGGCAAGGGGAAGTGCAGGGGGTTGAATATTCATCATTCTCAGTCCAAGGAGATGTCCACACACGATTTGCATCCAAACTGTCCCAGCTCACATGTTGTCCTCTCTCACCCAGGAAGCCTCAACGTCAATGTTGTGGCTTCAGTTGCCCTTCCACTCACCAATTTCAGAGTTTTGGATCCTGTGTCTCTCAGATACTATTTGTGCTGGTCGCCAACAATTTGGCACAAGTTTGAAGTAGTTGTTGTTTTTCCATACAAGTCTTTCATTTGCTTAGTTAGAGTCACGCCAATATATTTTATGGGTTTATTTGTTCTTTTTGTTTTTGTTTGTTTGTTTGGCTATTGTGAGGGGTATTGTTTCCCTAATTTTTTTTCTCAGCCCATTTGTCTTTTGTATACAGGAAAGCTACTGATTTTCCTTTTGAGTTAATTTATTATCCAGCCATGGTTTATCACCTGTAGGAGTTCCCTGGTTGAATTTTGGGGTTCACTCTTGTATACTATCATATCATCTGCAAATGGTGATACTTTGACTTCTTCTTTCCTACTTTGAATCCCCATGATCTCTAGTTGTCTTATTGTCCTAGCTGGGACTTCAAGTACTATGTTGAAGAGATACGGAGAGAGTGGGCAGCCTTGCCTTATCCCTGTTTTCAGTAGGATTGATTTAAGTTTCTCTCCATTTAGTTTGGTGTTGGCTATAGGCTTGCTATATACTGCCTTTGCTATGTTAAGGTATGAACCTTTTGTCCCTGATCAATTCAAGACTATAAACATGAACTGATGTTGGATTTTATCAAATCTAAGGGGAAGGGAATAGGGGGAGAAATGGAGGGAGGGTGGGACTTGGAGGAGTTGAGGGAGGGGACTTCCATTGGTTTATATAATGAATAAATTGTAAAAAAAATGAAAAATATTTTGTGAATAAAGCTTTTTCTTTGCTTTTCTAATATTGACAATATCTCTAATGAGATATCCTTTTGAATTTTTACTAGTATTATTCTTCTCCTTAAAAAACATTTTTCTGAATTTTTTTTAAAAAAGAATTTAGCTCATTCTTAAATTTTTCTTGCTTTATTCTTCCAAGGAAGTCCTCAAGCTGCAGAGGAGCTGCTGGGGAAGGCAGATGTTCAATGAAAATACTGTGCAGGAAGTGAGCTGATCTGATGGCTTCCAGCAGGCTACTGATGCTGAGAGTCCAGGTTTTCCTAGTTAGGCATAGAGAATTCATAGTATTTCAGATTCAGTCAGGAAAACAGATGGGCACAGTGCAGCCGATCGGCAGCTCCGTCTCCATGTGGATCTTCGAGTAAGGGGAGAACAGGCTGGCTCTGTCATGAACTCACTTGCCTGCTCTTTGATCACTGGTCCCTGGCAATGCATCCATACTATGGCAAAGAAGAAGAGGATCCAGACAGTCCTGATGAGACTTGGTTAGCTATGGGCAGATGGCAAAGGAGGAGAACGCCCCCTTTCAGTGGCCTAGGGGAAGTGGATAGTGGGGAAGAGGGAGGGAGAAAGAAAGCTACAGCTGGGATACAAAGTGAATAAATTATAAGAAATAAAAATTAAATTAAAAAAGAATCACATACTTATGATGAACTTTTACCACTGTGATGCTCATGTACTCAAAGGCATTTGGTAACTTGCTAAAGTAAATGTTCTTTATAAAACCAGTTTCCTACATCTCTTTTCCTTTGTGGCGATTATATATATATATATTTTTAATTTTTTTTATTTAATTTTATTAATTACACTTTATTCATTTTGTATCCCCCCATAAGCCCATCCCTCCTCTC
>REGO01000127.1:4131912-4157874 GCA_010120015.1 Rhombomys opimus
TTAGCCACTGGATGGCTGGGTTCTGGAGATGCCATATTGCTTTGTCTTTTGTTGGTTGAGCTTTTACGCTGACCTCTACCCATTGGGCTGTTTTAGGTGTTGGCTGTTAGTTTCTGTGCTTCCTGGAGTCCTGAAGTAGGGAGAATCCCCTTGGCCGGAAGATGATTTTTCCTGAAGGAGTCCTCCTCAGCTTTTTGGTTATGGTCACTGTATGACCAGTGTTTCTCAGGAATTGCCACTGCTCACCTCAGGTGTATAGCCCTGAGTAGTAGCTGTGGTCTTTGTTAGGCAGGGGGGGCTCTCCTCTTACCCATAGAAGTTCTCAAGACAGCTGCCCCACTGCTGGGTTTCTCGTTATAAATTTAGTGAGCTGCTGCTGTTGTTACAGTTTTCCAGGTGCAGTCCTCTTGAAGAACCTGCTGATTCCCTAGCTGTGGGGTTTTCTCTCAATAGGGAAACTCAGTCTGTTATCCTGGGGCAGTTCTGTCCGGGAAAGTGAGAGGAGTGCCCAGCAAGTCTCTGGGCCTGGAGAATGTGCACCTAGTTTGAGTTGGCGCCTTGGGCCACCACTCTGGTCTGGAGGCTGGGAGCCTCAGTCTGGACCAGAAGCTGTGTGTCCCTGTCTGGGATGTTGGCTGCAGGCACTGCTCTGGTTCGGAGGCTGTGGGTGCAGCCCTCTTGAAGGACCAGGGATTCCCACAGTTTTGTCAGTCTAGCTAGGGGTAACTGGTTGATCCTTGGCACAGTATTTGAGGGCTGCTGTAATGGCTCTCTGGCTTTTGTAGGTCTGAGGATACAGCTGTGTGTCCCAGTGCCCTATGGGTATTCAATAATAGCGGCTGAGCACAGAGCTCCTGCCTGCATTAGAAAGCTAGAACTAGAGTCTGCGTGAATCCAGAAAGTCTTTTGGTGCTGGGTGTCCTGAGCGTTAGACCTGGGTGTTTCCTCCTGCCAAGGACACCCAGTCTTTGCTTTGGGGACCGTCCTTTTGTCTGGGGTAGCGGCAAGTAGAACCCACAGGCACAGATACCCGCCCATGGCTCCACCTTTCTAGCCATTGGGAGCCTGTGCATCTGCCTAAACTGGGTAATTTTCCCAAGACCTTTTCAGGGTGGTGGTATCAGCTGAGTGCTCTGAGATCAGACCAGCCATTTTCCTCCCTGTGGGTTTGCACCCCACGGTGAAATTGAATCTCTGGTGCCCTGGGGCCCACAGTTCTATCTGAGGCGGTGAATCAGGCATGCAGGTAGGCAGGGCTCTGTGCAGGCGCCAGGGTCCCAGGATTTGGCTCCAGGCTGGCTCCTGAGGCGCCCTCAGAACCCGAGTCTTTTTCAGGGGATGTCTGGGTGACCTAAGGTCGGTCCCAATTATTTCCTGCTCCGTGGGGTTATCTCTCGACTGGAAAATCCAGTCTATGATGTTGTGGGCCCACAGTTCAGTCTGGGACAGTGACCAGATCACGGTGGTGTGTAGCTCTGGGCTAGTAACCAAGAGCCTGGCGGAACCAGGGTCTCTTCCGCGGTTTAGCCGGGTGAGTTAAAGCTGATTGAATCCCCCACCGTGGGGTATCCTCTCACCTGAGAAACACAATCACTTGAGTTTTATGGCCATGAGTTCTGCTTGCTGGTCACTGTGCAGATCCTGTTGTGCTGTTGTTCAGAATGAGAGTCCTCCCGGGGCCGCCATCTTGCCCTCGATTACATATATTTTTAAGTTTTTTTTTTTTTCACAATCTGTTTATTATGTATCCTGACTGATGCCCCCTCCTTCAATTCAACTCAGTTTCACCTACCTACTCTCTTCTCCCTTTATGCCCCTCCCCTAGTCCACTGATAGAGGAGGTCCTCCTTCCCTTCCATCTGACCCTAGCCTATCAGGTATCATCAGGACTAGCTGCATTGTCTTCCTCTGTGGCCTGGTAAGGCTTCACCCCCTAGCTGGAGTTGATCACAGATCAGGCCACTGAGTTCGTGTCAGAAACAGCCCCTGCTCCTGGCTTTTTCACTTAGAGACTGAGCTGCCATGGGCTACATCTAAGCAGAGGTTCTAGGTTATCTACATGCGTGGTCCTTGGTTGGAGTAACAGTCTCAGAAAATACTTCTGGACACAGATTATTTGGTTCCTTGGTATCCTTGTGGAGCTCCTGTCCCCTCCAGATGTTTCTATCTCCCCCTTCTTTCATAAGGTTACCTGCACTCTGCTCAAAGTTTGGCTATGAATCTCAGCATCTGTTTTGATACTTTGCTGGGTAGGGTAATTCAGAGGCTCTCTGTGATAGGCTCCTGTCGTTCCCTGTTTTCTCCCTCTTCTGATGTTTATCCCATTTGCTCTTCTGAATAAGGACTGATCATCATACCCAGGGTCTTCCTTCTTGCTTAGCTTCTTAAGGTGTACTGATTTTATATCATATACCATATAATATATATATATATATATATATGATATCTCTAATATCTACTTATAAGTGAGTATATAACATTTGTGTCTTTCTGTTTCTGTGTAACCTCACTCAAGATGATCTTTTCTACTTCCATCCATTTGCCTGAAAATTACATGATCTCCTTATTTTTAATTGCAGTGTAGTATTCCATTGTGTAAATGTATCACAATTTCTGTATCCATTCCGCAGTTGAGGAACATATGTGTTGTTTCCAGATTCTGGCTTTTATGAATAAAGCTGCTATGAACGTAGTTGAGCAAATGTCCTTGTTGTATTGAATGGCAGAGAAACACTTAAAGAAATGCTCAACGTCCTTAATCATCAAGGAAATGCAAATCAAAACAACCCTCAGATTTCACCTTACACCCACCAGAATGCCAAGATCAAAAACTTAAGTGACAACACATGCTGGAGAAGACGTGGAGAAAGGGGAACCCTCCTCCATTGCTGGTGGGAATGCAGCCTTGTTAAACAGCTTTGGAAATCAATGTGGTGCTTTCTCAGAAAAGTAGGAGTAGTGCTTCCTCAAGATCCTGCTCAACTACTCCTAAGCATATATCCAAAATATGTTCAAGTACACAACAAGGACATGATTATTAACTCATTTAAATACTTGGAAACTGAAGCATGAGAAATGTGAACAGTGTCAATTTTATACAGATCTGCATTCAAGATTTGACCCTGTCCTGGGTTGTCTATCTCAGGAATTACACAGGAAAGGAGAGAAAATAAGAGCCAGTGTGATCAACACTTGAGAAAGGGGAGAGAAGAAAGCAGGGCTGGACTTCCACAGAATCGTGCTGTTACAGGATTGCAGTAGATGCTTAAGCTAAATTTACAGAGAACTCTGGAGTTGGAATGGCCTTCACATGTGCCCTGTGTTAGGTAGGACAGCTAGGACTTTATGGTCCTTTATTGTTGAGCTGAGCATACCTTCTGGTATTTTATAATGAGACCTTGGCCTATAAATGATCTTTAAAAATGATTTCAAAATTAGCAGGTTCATGTGTCTCAGTGGTATTTCAGAAAGATTTGACATAGTGGAAGGGTAGCTTACATACCTGGTTAATGCTCAGGTGGTAACATATCTTCACTATGTTTATATTACAAATATTTTCTTTACCTGCTAGGGTATGGAGTTTGTTGTACTGCTAAGTGTGCCCATCTCCATTATTTTTAAATATTGCATCGCCACCATTTCTGGACAAAAAAACAGTAGTACTGTTATTATGAGATTATTTTTCTTGCTTCTGTGGTTCTGTAATGCCATTTATTTGGTGCTGATTACATTGTTACTAAGATGCTGTACTGGTCACCCGATGACTAATTTCTCATTTAAGGGCTGTTGTTTTGCTCCACTGATGATGATGGTAAGTGGACCACACAGGAAATTCTGAGTGGTAATTCAGCTTCATTTTGAGAGGTGGCTGTCTTCAGCCACAGAAGTCACTAAGGAACAGAGGACCAAGAGTGAAATGTTTCTTTGGCAGCATTTTCAGGACACAAAGCAATAGTTCTTTACTCCAGAAGTGGGATCTGGGTAATTCATCATGGAACAGAAACAACTATTTCAAAACCAAAACACTATACAGAATTTTCTCATACATTCTTAATTGAAATTAAGAAATTGAAATTGTTTGTGTTTTATTATGTCCCATTTAGCACAGATTTCTGTTTTTACCTGATAAACAGTATCAACAAAGTGGCAGGATACACAATTAACACAAAAATCTCTACTATTTGCCACATACTATAACAACTACATTGAGGAAAACATCGGAGTAGTAATGCTTCAGAAATATAAAATCTCTTGGAATGAACCTGAATAAGGAAATGCAAGATCTCTCTAAACAATAGCTTTGAAACAAAGAAAAAAGGCTATAGATCATGGAAAGGTTTCCTGTGCATATGAATTGGAAGAATTAATATTGTGAAGACGGCCATACTATAAGCAACCTACAGATTCAGCACAATACCTGTTAACATCTCTTTCTATCTTCTTAGAAATAGAAAAGAAATATTATGAAAATTCATACGGAAGCACAGAAATCCTAGGCACCCAAAGAGACCTTGAACTCCTGTAATTCGCAAATCACCATCTTTCTTCCACTGAAGGTGACTGGCACCTACCTCTACAACTTGTGATCATCACACAGAGAACATACCTTGGTTTGTTTTCATGGATACAAATTTCGACTTTGTATATACAGCACATTCTCTTCATCCATTCCTCTGTTGCTGAGCACTCAAGATTGATTCTAAAGCTTAGCAATTGGGAACAGCAAGCAGAGTTGTGCAAGAATCTCAGTGGTGTGTGTGAAGTCTACCCAAGAGTCACAGGGCTGGGTCATACTCATTTGACTGGGTTTCTTAACTTATTATTTAGATTTTGAGATATTTGTATATTCTAGTTACTACTAATTCCCATCAGATATATAGCTAGAAAAGATTTTTGGAAAAGAGATGGCTTGTTTTTCTTAAGGTCTCTTCTCTGGTAGTTTGACCATGCTGTAGTATATGTTCAGCACAAATTCGATCCTCTGTTTGAAGATTATCTGTTTTAATGCATCCATTTAAAGATGGGTTTAAAAAAATTGGACTCAAAGTTGGGTGAGTATAGAAGGGGACATATAAGGGGCATAGAAAGTAGGTATAGAAGGAGGCATGGATTCAGGAAGAATTGGAGGGAAGGATGTATTTAATGATACTACAGTGTTAAGGGGAATAAGAAAGAGGGATACAGGAGGAAGGTGGGACAGAGAGGAGATGAAGGAGGGGGCTACAACTGGAATACAAAGCAAATAAAATGTAAATAATAATAATAATAATAATAATAATAATACTGAAAAACTCTCAAAGAATAAAATATTTGAAAGAGAGATATTAAACTACCAACTGTAGGTTCTTAGTATTTTTTTAATATTTATTATTTTTTATTATCTTTTTTTTGTTTGTTAATTACACTTTACTCACTTTGTATCCCCCCGTGGTTCCCTCCCTCCTCCCATCCCAATCCCTCCCTTCCTCCACCTTCTGCATGCATGCCCCTCCCCAAGTCCACTGACAGCGGAGGACTTCTTTTCCTTCCTTCTGATCCTAGTCAATTAGGTCTCATCAGGAGTGGCTGCCTTGTCCTCTTCTGTTCTCTTCTCTGACTTTTAATCAGAGTTCCAGACAGCATAAAGGATAATTCTTAGATTTTCAGTGGCTTATGTGGATTTAAGCTATAGGTGCCTACAGTAAAACCAGCAAGGGGGTATGAAATGCATTAACAATAAAACTGCTAATTTAGCTGGTGGCTTAGTTTACTTGAGTGATTTTTCAGCTGCTTAGGTTGTTGAAATCAGTATAATCTAAGTGAATTGTCCCATGTTAAAGCCACAAATAGGAAGACAGAGCAGATGTGTGGGCATACACAGAGTGTTTTCTGGGAGAACTCAGCCAGCAGTGCCTCTTGCTAGTTTTAGAAAGATCTCTTTTCAAACAATTGGAATCAATCTTTCTCAAGGAACATTTTTCTTATTCATTAACACCCTGAACTATCGTGTTTTCTTGATCTCCAGTTTCTCTCTTCTTGCCAAAGCTTATTCTAAGCAACCCCATCATTTACAAATCAGAATTCTCATTCTCAGCCCAAGCTGGCAAAAGACATGAGGAATTAATTCTCTTTGGTATCATGACAAACCGTACCACTCAGCCTTGGAAAGGCCACTAGTCATCTTACTGATACCAAGTTAGCTCAAACTTTTCTATGCTTCTCAAGCCCATCTGTCCCAGTGATAGTCAGCATCTTTCTTGCTCCTTTTGAGATCCTACAACTTTTGGCCTACCCAAATGCCCAACTACCCATCTAATCATTTTGCATTGTCCCATTTAAAAAAAACAAATGGAAGCAAAAATAGCAAACAATTTGTCCAAAATTATGTCACTCAGCTGGAAAGAATTAAAGCCAGATCCAGAAATAAAGTCACATAAGTCCAAACATTCACTGGCCCTTTATACTCATCACATGGCTCTGTCATAAAGACAAACAATTTTCTATAATAAAAATAAATATCTCCAGGATTGTTAAAGCTAGAGAGCACACCTCTGGTTTGTAGCCTCGTGTTTTCTTTTACCTTTCAGCTTCAAAGATTTAAAAGTATTATAACTTTCCTTCAGTATTTTGTTACTTTTAGTTATTTTTGGTTTTGAGGTCTCCTATACACTCTTCTTAGCTTTTGTTCAAACCTCAGCATCTGTTTTCATTAATTGTTGGTACATACATACATATAATATAATATGTAATATTACATATATGCATATATACTTAAATATATATAAATATAGCCTGCTCAATATATAGAAGGTTCAGCACATGCTTATGAGACTTCATGGGTATAGCTTCTGAAATACTAGGAGACCGAGTTCTCAGCAAAGTCCCTGACTCACTGATTTTTATACTCTTTCTGCCCCCTCTTCTGTAATGTTTCTTACGTCTTGGGTGTAAGAGCTGTTTTGTAAAAGTATACACTGGGATGAGGCTACACACCTCTGCATTTTAATTTGTTGTGGTTACCTGTAAAGTTCTCTATCCCTTCCAAAGAGAAGCTTCCTCCATGAGGGCTGAGGACCACACTTATGTCTGGATATAAGCAAAAAATTTTAGAGCGTAGTTAAATATTTTGCTACTTTGGTAAAGTGGCAGTTGCAGGTTCTCCTCCAAGATGTGACTTCATGAGAATTGAGTTCGTGGCAAGGTTTCCAGTACCAGGTATGGTTTCCTTCTTCTTAAGCCAATCTAAAGTCCAATTAGAGATCTGTTGGTTAACGCTATGATGTATGTGCCACTACTTTGCCCTTAGGGCTGTTGTGCCTTGCTAGTTGTTTATGTGGTTTGTAGACGTGATAGCTAGGTAGCACTGCTGGTTGCTTTCCTCCTTTGAAAGCTTGCACAGTGCCTTCTGGTACCATGAAAGACTTTCTTCAGAGAGAATGCGTTTAGGTGAGTTCCAAGTCATGGACTTATAGGTCCTGTGTCTAAAAGCATAGTGTCTTCAACATTCGGGACTTACCTTCCACCTCAATAGAGCAACTAAAAGCGATAGCCACAGGCTCTGCTATTTTGGGAAGTTTCTGGAACAACATTGTGCAAAACTCAAAAGAGGGCTTCTCATGCCAGGTTTTGTCAGATGATGTTCACAGGCTTTTGGAGTGACAATTGTCAGGCAAGATGGGGAATTTATATTTAGACTATGTATGTATAATTATACACAGGCTACCAGTACTTTCGGGTAGACAGTTAAAGGTATTATTCCTTTTGACTTTGTCAGAAATATTTTGTTATTTTACCTTCCTGCCTTCTTTCTTCCATATGTAACTCTCTCTCCATCTCTAACTAGAAGTATCCCACATTCTCCCCATTGCCCTCCCTTAGATCACTTGTGCCGGACTATTCCCTTCAACTTTTAAAACCACCTCTGGGGGTTACATTGACACAACTAGTGAGAATGGAACTTTCCAAATGACTTCACAATCCACCAGGCTTTTTTCCCATGTGTGTGTTGGGGGGAGGCTATTTGATAGTTTTCGAACACATTGTATTACCCCCTTTATCTTACCATGCTATCTATAGAGGTCTGATGTAGCAAAATGCTAACTAACAAAACCAATGTGTGATACACCCTGTATCTGGGAGGCTTCTGGTCTCCAAAACTCTGCATTCACAGCTCAGTGAAGCAGCTGCCCTGACTGTGTGCTTCATTGGGGAATTCCTTAAAAATAAAGCACTGTACAGTGATATGATGGTGCTTTCAAAATGTAGTAAGAAGTGGACTTTGCTTTTGAAAGCCTACTTGGGTCTGACATGTTCTCTTCATCTCAGTACCTCTGCTATTTCTGTCCTTCCCCATAGCTCTGGATTCCACGTGCGTCATGTCTAAGTCATGAAGTTATTCTCTCCCGGGGATTGCTTTTTATTGTTCTTTCCACCAAATAAATTGTGATTTCTTTTCACCGTATTTATCTAACACCGTCTAGTTAGTTTTATTTGACACCGATTAAGCATTAAATCATGATGTTGGAATTGGCGATGCATTTTGTATTCTTCAATCAGAACATATTTATTGAGCAAATCACTATTTGATATCACTCCTTCTATAAAGTTCAATCAATGTGTCTATAAGCCACCACTTACAAATCAGCACTTTTAGGGATGTTTTAGTAATGTTCTAGAAAATACTGGGAACAAATAGCACATTTTTCCCATGATGATAAAATTTCCTTCTACTGAGTGATTTACGAATACATAAATTTATTTTCACCAAATATTTCATTCGAACAGCTTACACAATATAATGAAGAAAACTCAACCTCTGAACAATTGCTATGCCTGTAGGAAACCTATTGTTTTGCAGTATCATTATCAGGAAATACATAAGCCCCCAGTGACATGACTAAAAATTTCATATAAAGGCTGCTATAAAAGAGTTCAGTTTACTTAACAGAAAAGATCTCTGACGCTATCTCTTTTCTATTTGTTTTCAATTCTAACAATTAATGTGGCACAAGGAAATCTTTATGCTAATATTATAGCTTCTTGGTTGAACACTAACACCATTACCAGAATTGATGAATAATTCATTCCTTGTTGAAAATTTAGCTGTGTCATTTTTACTGGATATGAATGAAACTTTGAAGTGCAATTTAAGTTGAAAGAATCTCAGATTGTAGAACATTTCCATAAAATAACCATCAAAAATTGCTGTGCTAGCAAAATTACCTACCTCTCAAGTCATATTCCTTTCCCGAAGGTTCCTGTGAGAATCTAAATTAAGTGGTATTCACGATATAATGAATTGTCACACTGTGCTATAAGTTCTTTGGAATTTAAACATCTAGAATTCCCTGAGCTTTGTTTCTAGCTGCATATTGGGAACCAAGGGTCATCATTGTGACAGTTGGAAGCTACTTATTCTTCAATACTTATGTCTCCTACCATGGTGAGTCTCAGCTTGGGAAAATTAAAGATAAAAACCCATAGCACCCTAAAATCTCAGTTGGAGAGATTGTTTTGACAGAAGGCAAACTCAGAACTTAAGTCTTCCTTTAACTAAACAGAAATTCATTTGACTTAACTAAAATGAACTGCCCTTCTGCCAGGGACAGAAAATGAAAAGGAAGGCCTGTGGAACCAAAGCATGCAGACAGCATGGAATTGAGAATAACTATGAATGTACCCAACAAAAACTTCTAAACACACTTAAACCAGTAAGAGATCATTCTGTGATTTATCTTTTTTATAACTAAGTTGTAGTTAAGTATGACATTTATAGATGACATCTATGATCATTAATAACAAAGTTCAATATGCCACAAATTGGAATCATCTGAGAACCCTCAAATAAGGAATCGTTTCAGTTGTCATTTTATTTATTTTTATTTTTTGTAATAATTAAAATGTATTCACTTTTTATCCCAGCTATAGTCCCTTCCCTCATTCCCTCCCAATCCCACCCTCTGTCCTTCATCTCCTCCCATGCCCTCCCCAAATCCACTGATAAGGGAGGTCCTCCTTTCCTACCATCTGACCCTAGCCTGTCAGGTCTCATCAGGACTGGCTGCATTGTCTTCCTCTGTGGACTGGATGCACCCCCATTAGAGGCAGGTGATCAAAGAGCCAGCCACTGAGTTCATGTCAGAGACAGTTCCTGTTCCCATTACTAGGGAACCCACTTGGAGACTGAGCTGCCATCTGTGCAGGGGTTCTAGGGTTCTAAGTTGTCTCCATGCCTGTTCCTTAGTTGGAGTATCAGCCTCAAAATGACCCCCTGGGCCTCTGGGGGGTCATTCGTTCTGTTGCTTTCCTTGTGGAGCTTCTGCTCCCTCCAGGTCTTTCTATCTCCCCCTTCTTTCATAAGATTCCCTGCACTTTGCCAAAAGTTTGGCTATGAGTCTCAGCATCTGCTTTGATACCCTGCTTGGTAGAGTATTTCAGAGGCCCTCTGTGGTAGACTCCTGTCCTATTCCCTGTTTTCTCCCTCTTCCAAAGTCCATACCATTTGCCTTTATGAGTGAGCATTGAGCATCTTATCCAGAGTCCTCCTTCTTGTTTAGCTTCTTTAGGTGTACAGATTTTAGTATGACTATCTTATATTATATATCTAATATCCACTTATAAGTGAGTACATACCATGTGTGTCTTTCTGCTTCTGGGATACCTCACTCAGGATGATCTTTTCTAGTTCTATCCATTTGCCTACAAATTTCATGATTTTCTTGTTTTTAATTGCTGAGTAGTATTCCATTGTGTAGATGTACCACAATTTCTGTATCCACTCCTTAGTTGAGGGGCATCTGGGTTGTTTACAGGTTATGGCTATTATGAATAAAGCTGCTATAAGCATGATTGAGCAAATGTCCTTTTGTGTATTTGAGCATCTTTTGGATATATGCTTCGGAGTGGTATAGCTGAATCTTGAGGTAGCGCTCTTCCTAATTGTCTGAGAAAGTGCCAGATGGATTTCCAAAGCGGTTGTACAAGTTTACATTCACACCAGCAGTGGAGGGATCTTCATCAAAACTATATGTGAGAGAGGGCTAACATCAGGATTTATAAAGAATTCTAGAAGTTAAAAAGCAACAAACCAAGTAATCCAATTAAAAAATGGGGCACAGAGGTAAACAGAGAATTCTCTGTAAATGGATATCGACTGACTCAACATTCTCAGTCATCAGGGAAATACCAATCAAAATGACCCTGAGATTTCACCTTACACCTGCCAGAAAGGCTAAGATCAAAAACTCAAGTGACAACACATGCTGGAGAGGATGTGGAGAAAGGGGAACTGTCTTCCACTTCTGGTGGTTTCAGTTGTCCTAACTGATGTGAGAAGACCTAGCCCAAAGGTAGACAGCCCTCACTGGGAGCAGCCATAATAAAAAGGGCAAAACAGACAGAGTTCTTCTGCTGCTGTCGTTTGTGATTCCATCACTGATATCAGATCCCGTGCTTATAGGTTTCCATTGTTCACTGAGGACCAGCGCTCTCCAAGAATCAGCTTGCATTGTGGCCCCCACCCGAGACTGCTGTGGAACCCAGTCCTATGAACTAAGCAAATTCCGGCTTTTCAACTTCATAGAAATTGACTTATTTTGGCCTCAGACGACTTCATGTAAAAAAGCAGATTTTGAAAGGAGGCTCTCACAGCCTTCATTTCATGGAATTTTCATAGTTTCTAGACTTACTTGTTCATCTCCCAAGCTTGCTATTCCCTCTTGAATTTTTCTCCTCTTTATTAATGTCAAAATGCTTAAAGATATTTAAAGACTTTCCCTTTGTTTGATGCATAACATTTATTAGACTCTCAGGCATGCAGAAGCTGACCAAATAACTCCAGAAACACATACAAGTTTTCCTTTCTAAGGGTAATAATTCCTTCCCAGTTAATATATAGTGACACACACACATACACATATAAATACATTTAGAAAAATATGCATGTGTTTTTAAATAGTGGGGAAGGAAGACACAAAGAAGGAAGGGGAAAGAAATAAGAAAGCAAGAAAGGAAAAAGAAAGAGGAAAGGTAAGAGGAAGGAGGGCAGGAAGGACTTAGGGAGAAGGGAGGGAAGAAGGAGATGCCATTCAAAGAACCACATGGAACATCTAGATCCTGAAACCCTGACGGATTAGAGACAGAATGTTACAGTGGTAACAATCATGGCTGGTTCAAATTCTAATTTCACCTACACGCTAGCTTTGGGACTTGGAGTAAATCATTGAAGTCCGCTCTGCCTCTGTTCTTCATCTGTGAAATTGGAATGCTAAGAATAGCATCCCGTTCATGGGCTGTTACAGATCTTAAGGAAGACAGTGCAGAAAGTGTTTTGAAAAGATTCCTAAGTCATGGGAAAGTGTTAGAACTTAGTAAATGTGATCATTTTGCAAGTCCCACTAGGGTGGCCAGAAATGCTTGAATTCAGAAAAGATAAAAATGACATCAATGAAATAAAATTCCTATAAACATTCGATATTTTAGTCATTTTATTAGATATACACACAAATACACATATATCCATGCACACAATCTTACAAGTTCTTTGCTAAGCCACAACCTAGCATATGCTATTCTGCAAAGTCTCAGACCCATAGAAATAGGTAAAATTCTGACTGGAATTAAAGAAAAAGAGAATGATAAAACAGTGTTTTATTTAAATGCCCCAGTTTCCAAACCAATGTCTAGGTGCAGAGAAATCAGTGTTAGGAGTAGCTGACTCATTCACAGCCTTACATGCTCAGAAACGTAAGGTCTGGAAAATGACTGAGACTGCCCATTATCAGTTGTCATCTCTGTGTCCTACGGGGCTGTATTTGAGAGATTTATCTTCCATTCAAGTGCAGTTTGCTTTTAGGGTATCATCACAGACGCAACCTACATACTCTAGGCTATGGCAGGGAAAGGACTTCAATATGATCTTATACCCCTGAGCAGTAGGAAATTTTTCCCTTTCTTGCAATGATTACCATTGCTTTTATTTACTATGAAATCCCAGCATATTTTTTTTGCTATTGTCACTTCATAAATAAAGTATCGGAAAGATCTCTGAAGCTGTTACCTATTTAGTATTCTCAGTCATAAAGGCAAATGATAGGTGAGGTAGGAGACGGATTTAATTGAAACCAACAGTAGGGTCACCAAAGGAATAAGAAATAATGATTTTTTTTTTCAACGCTAACTTTGTATACCTGCTTTTATAAAAGTGGAGTTTCCATTTGTCTGAGATGTTGGTTTCATGACAAAAGTGCAGAAGTGTGCGCTACTTCTATTCTCCACCTTTCCAGCACGTCATTCTTTCTCTTAAGAAATAGGAAGGCAGTCATGCATAGATGGTCCTTAGCCTCAATCTGTGGGCGCAGCACTGCACTTTCTTTCTTAGAGATCATTTTATAAAGCCAGGTGTTGCCTTATTTATATTCCCTACACATCTCTCCCTTTTTGTCTACCTCAGGTCTTTAAATTCAGCGTCAAGAAAACTGCTGTATTTGGAATCAGGTTCCCTTCTCATTTCCCAGAAATGATTGTGCTGTTTATTTCCCCGACGTGGCAGTTTAGAGCCCACAGGAAACTGTGTAGAATGTTGTCACCCAGACTCCCATCTTTCTGCCCAGATACACAAACCCACATTCTCATATGACGGTGTGAGTTTGTACAGTTGATTGGTCTTCTTCATGGACCATCAGAGCTTAGACTTCTAAAACCTATGAAGTATTGGTCTGCAGACTGCCTGCTACCAAGGATAAATGGTGAATAGAATTTCATATTACAATTAAGTACAGGTCTCACATAATTTATGATTATGTTTAGTGTTAAAAGAGAAATCTTGCTCCACATCCTTGCCAGCATGCACTGTCACTTGAGTTTTTGATCTTAGCCATTATTACAGGTATAAGATGGAATTTCAGAGTTGTTTTGATTTGCGTTTCCCAGATGACTAAGGATGTTGAACATTTCCTTAGGTACTTCTCTTCCATTAGAGATTCCTCTGTTGAGAATTCTTTGTTTGGCTCTGTACCCCATTTTTAATTGGGTTATTTGACTTGCTGGTATTTGATGTCTTGAGTTCTTTATGTATTCTGGATAGTAACCCTCTGTTGGATGTAGAGTTGGTGGAGATTTTTTCCAATCTGTAGGTTGTCATTTTGTTCTGATGACAGCGTCCTTTGCTTTACATAAGCTTTTCAGTTTCATGAGGTCCCACTTATTAATCATTGATCTTAGGGCCTGAGCTGTTGGAGTTCTGTTCAGAAAGTTGTCTTCTGTGCCAATAAGTTCAAGGCTCTTCCCCACTTTCTCTTCTATTAGATTTAGTCTATCTGGTTTTCTGTTGAAGTCCTTGATATGCTTGGACTTAAATTTTTTGCAAGGGGGTAAGTATGGATCTATTTGCATTCTTTTACATATAGACATCCAGTTATGCCAGCATACCAACACAAATTGTTGAAGATGCTTTCTTTTTCTTCCATTGTATGATTTTTGGCTTCTTGGTTAAAAAAAGTGTCTATCAGTGTGTGGCTTTATTTCTAGATTATTTATTTGATTCCATTGATCTACATGTCGGCTTTTATGCCATTATCATGCATTTTTTATTACTATTGCTTTGTAATACTGCTTGAAATCAGAGATGGTGATACCTCTAGAAGCTCTTTTATTGTACAGGATTGTTTTCACTCTCCTGGTAGTTTTATTTTTCCATATGAGGTAGAGGAACAATCCTCCATTGCTGGTGAAAGTGCACACTTATAAAACTACCGTGGAAATCAATCAGAAGGTTTTCTTAGAAGATTAGGAATAGATCTACCTGAAGACCTGGCTATACTATGCCTGGCTATATATACCCAAGAGATGTTCCACCTTAATACAAGGACACTCTATCAACTATGTTCCTGGCAAGCAAGGAAATCATGAAATTTGCAGACAAAAGGATAGAAAAAGTCATCCTAAGTGAGGCAACCCAGACCTAGAAAGACACACGTGGTATGTACTCAATTATAAGAGGGTGTTAGCCATAAAATACAGGATAACCATGAAGCAATCCATAGACCCAAAGAAGTCCAGCTACTCAACAAGGGATCACATCCAAAGACCTAGATCTGTGTGGTCAGGCTGAGATACAGACACACCCTAGCCCACACTTTTGATCCCTCTGGCTAGAATTTGGTACACAATCCCAAACAATCAAAACTAATTAGGGGATAGATAAAATGATGAATCAGAAAAAGATTTGACAGAATGAGTCAGAGATAGGATAAGCCCAACTCTAATGAGAACAGATAGGAAAGAGAAGCTACTTAAGAGCAGTGCAGAGAGAGTAGAGAGGAGTAGAGTACTGTTCTAGAACAGGCAGGTATAACAAGGAAGGGAAAAACAGCTGCCAAGCTTACCAGAAATTAGCTACCAAGCAAGAGATCACTTCTGTGGAAAGTGTCTGAGAGTCTGCATAGAACATGTCCTTCATGAGAGGTGAGAGAGTCAGGGTTCATATACCCTATTACTAGGATGTTTCAGAGCTGCTTCTGGGGAGGAAGAATGTTAATTCCCTGCAAGTTCTAATTGACCCCAGCAGACAGAGAAACACACAGCAAAGAAATGCAGGTGGGAAGATTTGGGAGTGGAGCTAGTGATCAAGAAGGAGGAGTTTCCCATGTCCCTCTCCAAGTCCACTGATAGGGGAGGTCCTCCTCTCCTTACATCTGACCCTAGCCTATCTGGTCTCATCAGGAGGGAGGGGGATACAGCTGGGATACAAAGGGAATAATCTGTAATTAATGTAAAAAATTAAATTAAATCTTTATTTTTTTACATTAATTGCATTTTATTTGCTTTGCATCTCAGCTGTAGCCTCCTCCCTCTCTCAACTCCTCCCATGCCCATGTCCAAGTAAACTGAAAGGGGAGGTTCACCTCCCCCTTCATCTGACCCTGGCTTATCAGATCTCATTAGGACTGGCTGCAATGTCCTCCTCTGTGTCCTGGCAAGGCTGCTCCTCCTTCTGGCGCGGGGGGTGTTTGGTCAAAGAGCCAGCCACTGAGTTCATGTCAGACAGTCCCTCTTCCCCTTACTAGGGAACCCACTTGGACACTGAGCTGCCATGGGCTACATCTGAGCAGGGGGTTCAAAGGAGGAGTTTCTATAAAAATCTAGGTGTGCCTCTAACAGAATCTGCTGTGTGGTCTTACAAGTATTATGACATTTACATCACTGCCATGTGGATTAAGGCATAGTGGCTCCAGGCTGAGATTTTCCAAGAATAGTAGATATTTGAAAGCTTATGGGAAATCTCCCAAGTTTTAAAGTGTAGCAATCAGTTTATAGTTAAAGAAGAAAAAAATTGATCATAAAGCCCCCGTGTGTTATGCCTTTCCAATGAACGGATTTGTTGGTCATGTGTACAAATTCCATGTCAGTTTGTCAAAAGTCATTCACTTGTTTATTGGTCTTTAAGTATTGTGGAACACTATGTGATACAGCCCCGTTCTTTTACTCTATCCATTTCTCTTTATGTTTATTTAAAGATTCAATTCCTGAGCCGGGCACAGAGGCACACGCCTGTAATCCCAGGACTCAGGGAGACAGAGACAGGTGGATCTCTGTGAATTAGAGAGATAAGGTCTACAAAGTGAGTCCAGGAGAGTCAAGGCTACACAGAGAAACCCAGTCTCAAAAAGTAAAACTAAAAAAATCCTGGATAGAGACTGAGAAGCCCTTTGGATCCAATATGGTGTAGTGTCCTCTGAGGAGAATGCGCACACTTTGCTCAGTATACCAAGAAGCACAAGATCCAGTCTTCAAGCTGCTTCCTTCATCCTTGGCAGTGAAGCATTTCCTCCATAAAGGGAGAAGTTCTAATTATCATAACAAATTATTTTCTATGATTTTAAAAGATATGCAACTGGTGGTATGGGCCTCCGATCTCCAGCTACTGGGAGCTAGAGACTGTAAGTTCCAGGCCCAACTGGGAAACACAGAGTGTATCATATTAAAAGGGGAAAATAGGTTTGTGGATAGAGCTTCAGAGAGGAATTCTTGCTTAGCATGTATGAGGCCCTAGGTCAATAACACACAAAAAAGCCAACATTAAATACTCATTTATATGTACAGACAGGCAAATATATATATATATATATATATATATATATAAAATGCATGCACACATTTCTATTACATATATGTATATATGATTTTAAATGCGAGTACTCCCCGTTAGAATCAGATATTTTAAAATAAAAATGGGTGAAAGATTCATATATAAATACATATATAGTTATGTGTGTCTCTGTATGTGTCTGTCTGTGTGAGTGCATATGCACTTGCATACACATTCACATATTACATGAGTGTAGCAGGTGTTCACTGAGGCCGGAAAAAGACATTGGATCTCATGTAGCTGGAGTTATGAGAGGTTGTGAGCTGCCTAACATGGATACTGAGAACTGTCCTTGGCTTCACCTGCAGAAGCAGCAAAAACTGCTGAGCCATGTCTCCAGCCTCTTGCTACAATTTTAAACTTTTAAAAGAGTTTTGCAGCAGGCTAATAATTCATAGATACAGCCTTATCGATCTAGTCTGGTTATTAATTTATATAATAAGTAGAATTAGCTAGTTATTACAAGTTCTACTCTTAAATATGGGTCTATTTTAAGACATATTGGGGTTTTAAAAATGAAAAAATATTCCTCACAGTTTCTCTGATTTTCTTTGAAATTATGCTTTGTGATAAGGAACAGAGAAATACATGGTAAAAGAGAGCCATCAAGGACAGAGATTTTAAGATAAACTGAAGCAGAGTGGAAGAACACAAACAGACTTGTTTTGGAGGCCAGTCACCTTTATCTTGTCTTGAGACTCAAACTATCCATGGTTATATGAAAGGCATGAATCCTCTGAGAATTATTAGAATAAAAATGCCAAAGAAAAGACTCTATTGAATTATCTATGGCTTTTGATAACGGTGGAAATAGTGTAAGATAAGAAAGGCTCTACCCTGCAGGTTATCAAAACAGATGCTGAGACTTATGGCCAACCTTTGGGCAGAGTGCAGGGAATCTTATGAAAGAAGTGGGAAATAGTAAGACCTGGAGAGCACAGGAGCTCCGGAGAGCAACAAAACCAAAAAATCTGGGCACATGTGTCTTTTCTGAGACTGATACTTCAACCAAGCACACCTAGAACTTCTGCACATATGTAGCCCATGGCAGTTCGGTGTCCAAGTGCGTTCCATAGTAATAGGAACAGGGACTGACTCTGACAGGAACTCGGGGGCTGGCTCTTTGGTCACCTCCCCCTGAGAGGGGAGCAGCCTTACCAGGTCACAGAGGAAGACAATGCAGCCACTCCTGATGAGACCTGATAGACTAGGAACAGAAGGAAGAGAAGGAAGACCTCCCCTATTAGTGGACTTGGGGAGGGGCATACTTAGAGAAGGGGAGGAAGGGGTTGGGAGGGGAGAAGACAGGGAGCTACAGGGGGGATACAAAGTGAATAAAGTGTAATTAATAAAAATTAAAAAAGAGAGAGACAAAAAAAAGAAATTCTAGAATCCTTTTTAAGAAAAGCAATAGCCTTTTAGCTTTTGTGTTTTTTTTTTTAACTAGGTTTTTTTTTACTACTTTTTCTATAAAATGGGTTTAATTTATTCTTTAAAATTTTATGCATTTATACAATGTATTTCCAACATTTCCATCCAATATTTTCTCTCTTCATCTCCTCCCAGCTTCATGTCATCTGTTCTTTTAATTTGATATTCCTCTAAGTGCAATTAGTACAGCTTTAAAATTAAAATGACAAAGAAAACTTGTTTCCTCACATTTTTAGAAAACAGGTTCACATAACTATATGTAGCAAACCTACAAATAATGAATGAATGAAGCATGATTATAATTATATGAATATTTTTGTGTGTCTTATTTTGTTTGGCTTTTGTTTTGTATCTTTTCTAGCTGCTGCTAGTTCTGGAATTCTGACTAAATTCAGCAACATCAAATGAGTCTCTTGCCTAGCAATGACAAGGGATTCCTTCAGAGATGCTTAAAAATATGAAGATGTGATGACGAGGATGAAGAAGTTGACAATGAAGAAGAACATTATGGAAAGGTTAGAAATGAACTCTATTCTAATTACTCAGTGGAACTGGAAGTATAATTATAGTGAAGTTTAATGTATACACTAGGAAGAAATAGTAAATGCATTCTAGTTTTAGAGTTAACCTCTGGTCTTTCCATTCCAAATACTCATTGTATCTATTTATCTGCCCCCTACCATTGTTTTATCACTGTATTTTCTTAAGGCATCAGTATTCTATCTTCCTATCATACACCAGCCTTTCAGATGGTTTTCTGTGAATAACGGGGATTGTACATTATACAGCTACGTTGGTTTTCTTAATTGTGTAAGTGCTCCACACTATTCTCTTGTTTTAAAACAAATTATACTACGTTAAACAAGTGTTTCACTGTTGTAAAAAACGTGCATGAAATGACCAATATAAAGGAAGGAAGATTTACTTTGTCTTTTGGTTTCAGGGGTCCTGGACCATGGTTGACAGGCTTCATTATTCTCAGGCGTGTGGCAAAACAGAAGGGTCATAGTGGAGGAAAGCTAGCTCCCATGTCATGACAGCTGGCAATAAGCTGAAGACACGGCATGCTTTTTCAAAGGACATGTCTACTTCCTGCAAGCAGGTCTCTCATTTACATCACCCAATAATAATAATAATACCATCAAACTATGACATGATCAGTGGATTAGTCCACTGATTTGATCAGAACACTCATGAGCCAACCACTTCCCATAGCCACACTGAAGATTGTATTGGAGACCAAGCCTTTGACACGCGAGATGGGATGGACACTGAATATCTGAGCTACAGCACATGCATAACCAGGGAGTGAAGCAAAATTATATCTTTTCAACCCTTTCAGCTGACTATGAGCAATCCAGAGACTTCCTGCCATGGCATTCCATTCAGCGAATAGGAGGTAGAGAAGTTTTACAAACTCTTCTGGGCCTTGTCTGATTCCCACTTCACTATCATGACCTATTTCTGTGTCCTTAGTCCTCCTGGAGTTATTGGGTTATACAAAGGAGAGGGATATGATACCACTAGGTGTCTAATTCGTTCTCAGAGGACAGGAGACCATTATTATTTTCTGAACCTTTCAATAACTTTTTGAAATAATATGAGATGGAGGATTTAAAGTAGACAATTATGGCAAAGCTTTGATAATGTAGTTCCTCTGTAATGCTGGTGCCTTCACTGTGTTCTGTGTTCATAAAATGACCTTTACGGACTGCCATGGCTACATGTCACACATGCAACTTAATTTCCTTTCTCAAAAATCATGCACACGTTTTTATAGCCCACAGCACTATTTGTGCTTCTGCAATCTGCTGTTTTCTTCTGATTTTTTTAAAACAACAGGCTTATCAATTCCTGGCAGGATAGAATCATATGCATTTAAATTATACATCATGACTATGGCAAGCAAGCAACAGACCTCACGAAACACAATTTTAAACTTAGCTCCCCAATATAAAAACAGAATCCAGCCTTTAGCTGATGGATTTCTAAAATTAAAAATTAAAAAACAAAGAAATATAGTTTCCTAATTATATGTTTTTAACCATAAAGGTATGTCCAGAATGGTCACAGGTGCGGTGATATGTCTTTTCCTATTTCATACCAACTTATTCCTATTGCTGAACTTAGGCTTATCTTCTAAAATTACAAGAAAAAAATATTTCAAGGTATAAAGGACATGCTGCCTCTCCATAGAGAAACTGTAATCTCTGAGGAGAACTCAAAAATGTATTCTCTGTGAGGAATCAATATTGAATATGAACTTGCACTGCTGAACAAGTTGTTAAATGGACAGTGCACGGAGAAGGACTACATGAGTGGAAAGCTGAGCCTGATCCTTGGACTTATTCAGTGTGGTAAAACTCACATTTAGAAGAATCATGCCTATATCCTCTTTCTCAAAATGATAGTGAACCAAGAAAAAGAAACCATACATATATATATATATATATGTGCATGTATGTATTGTCTGTGTGTGTGTGGCATTTGGCATAGATTAGCATTCATTTAGTGACTAATAATCAGCAAGCATACTCTCTGAACACAGGAAGTTTCCATCTTTTATAGTACAACAACATTATCCTGACCTGCTTGTACAAGCACACACTCACACACGCACACACACACACCACTTCTTAGGCTTAAGTGATTTTTCTCTTCATTTCTACTGTGTTTTCTTTCTTCTGTCAGCCTCTGTCAAGATATAAATGCTTGCTCATGGACTCAGCTTAGGTAGGGGAAAGCACAGAAATTGAATAGACTGTACTGTGGGGACATTCAGGCCTACAAGCTTGATTAGCTGAGAATCATCGAAGCCGAATTCCAGGGACTTCCAAGCTAAACCCGATACTGTCCTGTCATCAATTCAGGAGAGCATTTGTGTAGAGACAGTGTTGGGTTCTCATGCCTATAGAGTCATGGCAGGGGGAACCTGGACACACCAGGTACACTGGTGAGTGCCACAATCCTGAAAGCAGAAAAGCAACTAACAAGATTCTAGAAAGAATGAGTAAGAACAAAGTCAGAGTAGGTTTACTTAGGAATTTAGGAAATATATGACTTTCCCTGATAAAACTAAGTAAATGCCATTCAAAATCGTACAAAAAGGGTATGAGTTAGAACAAATTTAATTAACAAAGTTGAATATATAATGTCCATGTGCTAATATTTTGAAACTGTTTCAAATCCTGAGGAAGATTGTGCTAACACTAGAATCAAATAGAGCAGGTTTTCTAATATGTACCAATCTAAATGGATTTTCCCGTGAGAGGAGAGCAATCCCCTCCAACAGTATCCGAGTCTGAGTTTATCAATCACGGTTTGTGTCTGAAAAGGGTTTTATGTTAGGCGGCCACGAAAACAGACTCCCCAGCTGATATCCCTCTGAGGCTCAGAATCATCTCTCCCGCAAATCAAAGAGTAAGCCCTCCTCCAAAGATGACTTTTTTAATGTTTTAAAAGTCTGTATCATCTAACCCATGTGTGGGGGTAGTAATGGGAACCCAGCCCACTGCACCACTGAAAAATTAGCCTAAGCCTGTCAAATGATAGCTCATTTAAGATGGCGCTTTTGCTAGTTTTATCCCAGGGCTGAGGTAAGAAAAGCCCCATTCATGAGTCAGTGCTGATGCTTACTGCTTATGGTCTGTGTTCTGACACACGCAAAGGACTGTTGACACCCCAAGATGACTGCTTTTTTTTTTTAACATTTTACTGGTAAATTAAGAATGATATTTTTATGTTACTCCAGATTTCAAAACTAAGTGTTTGGCTCCAAATAATATTAAGTGTTTTAAAATGGAAGAAAACACAAAAACAAAATTGGAAAAAGCTAAGAATATTTGAACATTTTCTATTTGGAAAATGCTATATTGGAATTAGTAGGGCAGCCTCAAACTTGGCATATAAACCTCAGTTTGATCCAAACAAACAAGGCTGTACTGCAATTATAGTTTAGAAAAATGTGAAATTTCAATTTTTAGCTTATTAGAATGCTTTGTGTAAAGGGTTTCAGTGCAGAAAATGCATGCATGTGATGGTACGACTTCTGAAGTTACTTGAAATAGGAGTTTTCTTATGAGTTTAAGCTGCTCTCCACCTCTAATTAGAGTGAGATTTGCACAGATATATTTGGAGTAAAGTTGGTTTAATTTTAAAATGTATGAGGGAAAATTTAATGTTGAAAAAGGTTGAAAAATAATAATTGGCCATTTCTTACTTTCCCACTGTTTTAGCATTCATTTGTTTGATAATGTCAGTTACAAGGACAGACATTATTATAAAATGGGCCATTATTGTTTGATCTTATTTCATTCTAATGAATGGGAAATTGCTATATGCCTTCTTAAACGTGATAGGATTGCAATAATCTACTATCCCCTGTGAGGGGGGACATCATTTTGGGTTTTAACTTGGTGAAGACTTATTAAAAGATTGGCCCATGGGGAAAGTCAGGGGCATTTGTTTCCTGAACCCATTCATGTTTCTGTGGAAAGTGCTTATATTTGGTCAATATATGTGTGCATGAGTAATTTATTTTTCCATCCAAAATTAAATGTATTTTTGTTGACACCTGGGAAAATGTCCTGGGAGTCAGAATGCCTGGAAAGAAGTTCATGAGGCATGGAACTTGAAATAATGAGTGTAAGAGAACCAAAGTGTGAAGCTACCCAGATGTTTCTGACTTTTGAGTGAGCCTCAAGGAGCTTTGGTAGATCATTTAAGTTGAAAACTCCTTACATTTAATGTGTTCTGTGAGTTTGTGCACCCAATAGTGTATACCAAAAAGTTTCCTAATGCTTCTTTCCAGAAAATGCCATACCTTCCCCATATCAAAGACATTCTGATTTCTATCATTCATTATCATCCTCCTCCCCATCTCTTCCTCTTCACGATCTTCTTCTTCTTCTTCTTCTTCTTCTTCTTCTTCTTCTTCTTCTTCTTCTTCTTCTTCTTCTTCACCACCATCATCATCATCCGGGATCTGGGGACCAAATCATAACATCATACCTGCTACAAAAGGACTGTAACACTGAAATGTTCTTTTCTTTCATGTACAGTGACATCTGTCACAGGACCTTGTGAAAATGAGGCATATTATAATACATGGGTTTTCTTGTATCTATTTATGTGATGTCTTTCATTCAGCATAATGACTTGTGATCCATCCAAGCTGCTGAGAACATGGACAGTCTTTTCTGATTACATTGTAATTTGTTTATGGTTTTATTTATGAACATTTGGGTTGCTTCTAGCTTTTGGCTGCAATACATAAAGCTGTTGTAAACATGCCTTTGTTTCTCTTGGATAAAATACCTAAGAGAGGAATTTCTGGATCCTAGCATAAATCATGTCTTACCTTTAGAACAAAAGTAGCACGTACATTTTTGGCTGCTTTCCTATTTTGTGGTTATTGTTTTCGCTGTTGTTTTTATGGCCTAAAAATTAATGTGCTAGCAAGATTTATTTTAAGACCAAATTCTCTATGATTATACATTACTTAGTGTGCAATAATTTAAAACAATTTGGTGAATGGAAAGCAGGTGGCTAATTAGCTGACCTTGTAATAGATTACTTAAGACTACCCAGACAGATTCTGTTTATTCATTCAGGAATTCCCAAAAAGGAGAAGGGGAAGGACCAGAGACATGATATAAGAAAGACTTCTAATTTTGCAGTCTTTGGGAATGGAGGGATGGTCACAAGAAAGGTATGTGTCTTTTCAACTTAGAGCTGCGAAAAACAAGGGAAGCCATATTCCCCCACACTTCCTAAAGGCATCAAGTGAGTAGACCTTTCACTTCCCTCATATTCTGATGTCCTCTTAAGGCTAATAGAACTTCACTGTGACAAACTGTTTCACAATCCACTAAGAATGGGACAAGTAACAGCAGCAAGAGCAGACACAGACAATGATGAAGAGAACAAATGCATCCATGCTCCACTGAAGCTCCAAATTAAGCATGAAAAACTCCATATGTAACCATGTTATATTGGATTGGTCCAAATACTTACCACATGGTTCAAGAGTCCCATCTCATTCCTTGTTTCCAGTGTGCCTTTTTATTTCACTTGAAGATATTCTATATATCTGGTGAAATGTGTGCTACCACTTGGACTTTCTGTAATCACTTGGTGAATTTTGAGTTCTAACTTGACAGGTTTTTTTTTTTTTCTGAACACATTGAATACATCATTTCAGCTGTTTCTTCAGGTTTCCAATGTTGCTGTGGAAATCTCAGCTGTCAATGTAATAGTTTTCTTTGTGACTGCTTTTAGGAATTTACCTTATGTGTTTGATGTTCTTCAGTTTCTCTAATGTGAATATATGTGATGATTTTTAGAACTGTATCACATAGAACTCTGTGGGATTATGGAATCATCACACATTGGTGACTCTTTTGGCCCACATATGAAATACCTCTGACAGCTAGACCTCTATTAGTCTCTTTGAATATTGTTTCTCTCCTTCCCTCCCTTTCTCCATGCTTTCACCTCAACCACTTCCATACTTCCTAACTTTAGGTTGTTGTTGTTGTTTTTTTTCTCTTTAGGCTGGGATTCCAATTGCACAAGTATTGAAACAGATCAGGCTTCTGCCATCTAGCTTCAGTTTATATGTCCACTCTTCTTTTCACTCTTTTGTCCTACTTCTAAAGACTTTCTTCACAACTCAACTCTGAAGGGGCTTTTTAAGACTTCTAGTATTATTTAAAAAAATCACTTATACTAAGATTTCTTTTCTTGAATATCAAAATATGCTTCTCTCCCAAGCTGTCACTTCAGTGTCAAAGACCTCATTTGAAAATTATTCAGTGAACACTGACTTCTGCTACTCTGTTTTCACCTTATATAAGAATCCTTCTTGAGACAAAACATAATTCTGCAAGGGTGCTGTGAATGAAAAAGCACAAGAATGTGAAGAAAAACATGCAAGATTTGCATATCTCATGCTGATTTTTTTTTGTATTAAAAGTTTTTCGTTATATATACGAGCAACAAGTATTCCTTTTATCTTGACCTCTGTACAAGTGGTAGAGACAGTGCTCGGCTAGAGACACTGTCTTGTCTGATGGTTTATCTATCAGTGTGGGGAGGTGCCAGTCCTGTTCGTAAAGCAGTATTTGTGGACACTCACTTTTGGAAAGGAGAACTCAGGTTGAGGAAACACTGCTTGCCCCCTGGCTTTTGTTTAATGGGAAACCCTTTACTTACATCCTGACCTATGCTTTTGCAGTGTAGTGGTGTTTTGTTTGTTTGTTTGCTTTAAATGAATATACTGTGGAATCAGTCACTGTGAGCTTGTGTGTAAACTGGATATTTAACATCAATGAGACATTTTTTCTGATGATATAATGCTCCTCAATTCCTGATCCCTCATCTCTATAAAGCAGAAATGCTGCGGG
>REGO01000127.1:4163094-4203236 GCA_010120015.1 Rhombomys opimus
AATTCCCATCAAAATACCAACACAATTATTCACAGACTTGAAAGAACAATTATTTTTTCTTTTCTTTTTTATTTTCATTTTTATTAATTATACTTTATTCACTTTGTATCCCCCCATAAGCCCCTCCTTCCTCCCTTCCCGATCCCACCCTCTCATCCCCTTCTTCACTCATGCCCCTCCCCAAGTCTACTGATAGGGGAGGTCCTCCTCTCCTTCCTTCTGATCTTAGTCTATAGATCTCATCAGGAGTGGGTGCATTTTCATCTTTTGTGGCCTGGTAAGGCTGCTCCCCACTCAGGGGGAGGTGATCAAAGAACAGGCCAATCAGATTATGTCAGAGGCAGTCCAATTTCCTATGGAAAAACAAAAAACTCAGAATTGCTAAAACAATCCTGTACAACAACATAATGTCTGGAGGTATCTCCATCCATGATCTGATCTCAAGCTGTACTATAGAGCAATAGTAATAAAAACTGCATGTTAGTGGCATACAAACAGAATGGTGGATCAATGGAATCAAATAGAAGACATAGAAATAAACCCACATATCTACGGGTACTTGATTTTTGACAAAGAAATGAAAACCATACAATTGAAAAAGGACAACACCTTCAACAAATGGTCCTGGTCTAACTGGATGTCTAAATTTTGAAAGATGCAAATAGATCCACATTTATCACCCTGTACAAAACTAAAGTCAAAGTGGATCAAAGACCTCAACATAAAGCCAGGCACACTAAATCTGTTATAAGAGAAAGTGGGGAAGAGTGTTGACCTCATTGACACAGGAGCCAACTTCCTGAATAAAACACCAACAGCACAGGCTCTAAGATCAACAATCAATAAATGGGACCTCATTGAAACTGAAAGCTTCTGTAAATAAAAGGACACTGCTGTCAGAACTAAAGGACATCCTTCAGACTGGGAAAGGATCTTCACCAATTCCATATCTGACAGAGGGCTACTATTCAGAATATATAAGAAACTCAAGAAGTTAAACAGCAACAAATCAAATAATCCGATTCAAAAGGGGGTACAGAACTAAACAGAATTCTCAATAGAGGAATATCGAATGGCAGAGAAACACTTAAAAGAAATGCTCACCATACTTATTCATCAGGGAAATGCAAATCAAAATGACCCTGAGATTTCACCTTACACCCATCAGAATAGCTAAGATCAAAAACTCAAGTGACTGTTACAAATAAAGCTGCTATGAACATGGTTGAGCAAATGTCCTTGTTGCATACTTGAGCATATTTTGTATATATGGCTAGATGTGTTATAGAGGGATCTTGAGGAAGTGCTATTTCTAATTGTCTGAGAAAGTACCAGATTGATTTCCGAAGTGGTTGTACAAGTTCACATTCCCACCAGCAATGGAGGAGGGAATCCCCTTTCTCCACAACCTCTCCAGCATGTGTTGTCACTTCAGTTTTTGATGGACAATTGGAAGGAGAAAACAGGAAACAGAATAGGAGCCTACCACAGAGGGCCTCTGAAATGCTGCCCAGCAGGGTATCAAAGCAGATGCTGAGACTCATAACCAAACTTTGGGCAGAGTGCAGGGAATCTTATGAAAGAAGGGGGAGATAGAAAAACCTAGAGAGGACAGATGCTCCACAAAGAGAGCAAAAGAATCAATAATCTGAGCCCAGAGGTCTTTTCTGAGACTGACACTTCAACAAGGACCATGCATGGAGATAACCTAGAACCCCTGCACAGATGTAGTCCATGGCAGTTCAGTGTGCAAGTGGGTTCCCTAGTAATAGGAATAGGGCCTGTCTCTGACATAAACTTATTAGCTGGCTCTTTGATCTCCTCTCCCTGAAGGGGGAGCAACCATTCTAGGTCAAAGAGAAGGACAATGCAGCCAGTCTTGATGAGACCTGATAGGCTAGGGTCATAGGGAAGGGGAGGACCTCCCTTATCAGTGGACTTGGGGAGAGATATAGGAGGAGATGATGTGGGGTGGGTTTGGGAGGGAGCTACAGCTGGGATACAAAGTGAATGAACTTTAATTAATAAAAAATAAATAAAATTTTAAAAGTTTGTCTTTATGTAGGGCACTTCAATTTTTAATGTCTAATTAATTCTTATAAAGTTATATAACTGGGAAATGATACATATTAAGATAATTTTCAAAATCCCTGATCTCCTAAGATGGGTGGTATCATAATTAAGTGTGGCTGCTAGCTGGAAGTTAGTACTGTGAAATTATTAAGTTTTGTGTTCAATGGTTAATGAGCAAAAAGAACATTTAATTAATTAATTATCTTTTAATTTTTTATTATTATAATTTATTATAATTTATTTAATTTGTATGTATCCCAGCTGTGTCCCCCTCCCTCTTCTCCTCCCAGTCCCACCCTCTCTCCCTCTTCTCTCCCAATGACCCTCTCCTAGTCCACTGATACAGGGGGGTCTTCTTCTCCTTCTATTTGACTCTAGCCTAGCCTATCAGGTCTCATCAGGACTGGTTGCATTGTCTTCCTCTGTGGCCTGGCATGGCTGCATCTCCCATGGGGAGGTGATCAGAGAGCCTGTCACTGAGTTCATACCAGAGAAAGCCCCTGCTCCCCTTATTAGGTAATCTACTTGGAGACTGAGTCTATGGGCTATGTCTGAGCCAGGATTTTGATCCTCTCCATGGATTGTCCTTGGTTGGAGAATCATTCTCTTCTGGGCCCCCAGGACTGAGTTTTATTGGCTCTTTTTGGTCTTCATTTTTGGAGCTCCTTTCCCCTCCAGGTCTTTCTATCTACCTTTTCTTTCATAAGATTCCCTGTACTCTGCCCAAAATTTTTCTGTGAGTCTCAGCCTCTGCTTCTATACCTTGAGGGTATAGTCTTTCAGAGGCCATCTGTGGTGGGCTACTTTCCTGTTCCCTGCCTTCTCCTGCTCCTGCCATTCTGAATGAGGATTGAACATCTTCCTAGGTGTCCTCCTTGTTGTTTAGCTTTTTTAGGAGTATAGATTTTAGTATGTTTATCCTATAGTATATGTCTAATATCCACTTATGAGTGAGTATATATCATATGTGTCTTTCTGCTCTGGGTTACCTCACTCAGGATGATCTTTTCTAGATCCCACCATTTGCCTGAAAATTTCATGATTTCCTTGTCTTTAATTGCTGAGTAGTATTCCATAGTGTAAATGTACCATAATTTCTGTATCCATTCCTCTGCTGAGGGACATCTAGTTTTTTCCAGCTTCTGGCTATTACGAATAAAGCTCCTACAAACATGGTTGAGCAAATGTCCTTGTTGTATAATTGAACATATTTTGGATATATGCCTAGGAGTGGTATAGCTGGAATTGAGGTGACACTATTCCCAGTTTTCTGAGAAAGCACCAGATTGATTTCCAAAGTGGTTGTACAAGATTACATTCCCACCAGCAATGGAGGAGGGTCAAAAAGAACTTTTGAAAACCTCAAATATCATTTAGGAGTATCCATGTGCCTTTGTACTAACTCTTTTGAGTTTGTCTCCCTCAGAAGTAGAGCACATGACATGCTTCTTACCTTATTTATTTATAAGACACTCACAAATGAAACCTCCAAGGAAATGAAGGAATTAGGTTTGGGGACAAGAAGCTGCTCAGAATCTGATTTCAGGTACTCTCTTTCTTTTCACTTGATCACACAGAAGCATTTCTGTGCAGACATTGCATTGTGAGGCCTACCTGCAAACACCCTGCAGGGCCTAAGTTATGGAGCAGACAACCACAAATGGCGATGCTTAAATCAAGCATGGTCTTTGAGTCACGACTGTGTTTCCTTGGACTACGCATGTGAATCTATAGTCAGGGCTACAGAGCCTTGTGACAAGCACCCTCGCCCCTGCTTTCACGCTCACACCTTTCACTGCTTTCAGGCTACCTCAGATCCCACAACCATGAAAGAGTCTAGACAGGGTTGTAGTTGTGGACAGATAGCAGCAAAATGGTGCATTGGGCGGTGCTCTCTGGGGGGGGTGGCGCTCAGTGGTCTTTGACCCTTAGAGGGATCTGCTGGGCTGTCAGTGTTTGATCATGGACACCACAGGGACTCTGATGTGCTCTTCATGAGTTCCCAGGCACTGGGCTTCTTATGCCTCTAATCTAAAGGGCCTCACCTCTTTCCACAAGGTACTTATATTTACAAAGTAACTTAGGCTTTTACTTCACATTGTAACATCATGTGTGTACAACACATAAGCAGACAAGCACAGGCCGGTAGTTGAAGATCACTGCTGTGGCCCTCACTTCCTAATTCCCATTTTGTCACAGTGTGACAAAATAAATAAAGCTTTCGTATTAACCTTCTCTTCCGGTAGTTCTCAGTAAGTTCTAAATAACTTACAGAGCAAATAAAAACCACAAGTAATTAAGTTACTTGAAGCGCTACTTTTAGGATCATTATATTTCCTTGAAGTCATGTAAATCAATAACATTTACTTACTTTTTATTGCTACCAAAGCGATACCACAAAAGCCCAGAAAGCCAATGAACTCTAATGGAATTTTCCATTTCACCTGGAGAGAAATTATAGATATATTACATACATATGGTAAATTACTTTAGCCAGAAACCCTCCATTTCAATTCTTCCAGACGGTATGTTCAGGCTGTGCTCTCTTACAGAGCTTTTCATGTAGAAACAGAAGACTGACTCTAGGACCTAGTCAGCGGTGACAGAAACTGATCTCTTATCTACCCAGGGATAAACCCCTGCAGGGCTGCCTACCTGTCTCATTTGTACTTGAAAACAAGAGGTGTCATTTTTCCCTATTCAGGGTGTCACAAGCCCAATTTTTTTTTAAGCTAGGGATTACAGCTATTAGTCTCTGAAGGTGCTGGCACTTGAGGCCCAGGCTGCAGTGATTAAAATAACTTATTGGTACCCTTCCATCACTTCTCATCTCCAGCCGCTTCCCTGTCTAACCCTCTTGTCTCTCATTATGATCCATCCTCACCCATTTCTGGGTCTGCATAAGTCACATGAATAGGGAAAATTGAGAACCTTAGCGAAATATATCTCTACAGACATGCACCACTAGTAAGGACATGAAAACAGCAACCCATCAGATTTGCATGTCAGTTTTGCCTTCGAAATTTACCCAGCTCTCATTCAAACACCTCAGACATTCCTCTTTTATATATGCCCAAACACAGCACAGACATACAAAGATATAAAATCTCTTCTGTGTGATTCATTTTACAAATAAATTAAAAGAAAATATTCATAATATAAAACCAATAGTCATAAGAGCTGAAAATAAAAGTATCAGACCGAGACAAATGTTAAACAAATAAAGTCAATGAATAAGGCTTAGAAAAACTGATGAATTCAGATTTCAATTGAGTCCAAATGGCTGAGATAATAAATTGCTGAATACACACATTTAAGAAAACACCTTCCCTTCATACAGGAGAATGCAGGGAGTGCTTTTAAGAGCTGCTGTCAAAGCTGCTTATAGCCAGAACAGAGAGCATTATGTAGGAAGGTGGAAGCCAGGATGGAATTTCTGAGGCAAAATCCTTGCTGCTCCTGCTTTCCAAGTGGTCCTGAAATGTCAACAGAAAAGCATCAATAGCTCTTGATCTACAAGCTTTTAATTCATTGTTTATATGCACGACTTTATAATTAGCAGCCCAGTTAATAGAAACAGAAGAAAGCTGGAATGAGGTAAATGCAGCCAAGCTGAGGAAACTGAAAATGATGGATGCACAGGTCTGAAGAAGCTGCTTCCATTCCTGCTGCCTGAGAGGTAGCAATCTGAGGAGAAGCTGCCGCCAAGCATGAGGGTTTTGTGCCAATAATTCCTCATACTTTTGAATTATTTCTGCTTCATAAACAGGGCACAGAATAACATCTGCACGTTTTTCTTTTACTCGTCATTGTAGCAATTCAGAAATCAAATATTAAAATATGAAAATCACATGGTTTTCTAATGCATTTACCTCATGTAGAGGATTGAAATAATCAGGAATAATCAGTGCTGGTCTCTTTCTCCAATCTAGCACTCTGATTCAGCTGTCCCCTTCTTCCCAAAGTCTAAATCACAACCACGGACACACACACACACACACACACACACACACACACAAGCATACATCTTCACTTTGAATAAAGAGAGCGGCAATCTGCCATCTGCTTTTTTTTTTCATCAAGCAGAATTTATGTGTACACAATTTAGATGGATAATTCCATATCTCGGGAATTATAAAGAATGACAGTACTAAAGCAGAGTCAGACAGGTAAAGCAATGTATGTAACCACTAGTAAAAGCAGCCTGATGGAGGAAGGCTTGGAATTGTTTCCGGAAGGACCCGTTGTTGAGATGGACTGCTTTCCACTTTGAGTATGCCAATGATACGGAGCATGGCCTAATAGCCACCTGTCTCTTCTGGACCCCTAGAGGATCAGTATCTACCAGACCTAGAAGAATGTAAAACGTTTTACCTGAGGTAAAGTTCTACTAAGTTACATGGCATGGCCCTCCTTG
The DNA here is from genome assembly GCA_010120015.1 of Rhombomys opimus. Classification (NCBI taxonomy): domain Eukaryota; kingdom Metazoa; phylum Chordata; class Mammalia; order Rodentia; family Muridae; genus Rhombomys; species Rhombomys opimus. The sequence goes on from REGO01000127.1 coordinate 4,169,585, forward strand.
TTGCATTTGAGGTCCTTCATTTATTTTGCTAAGATCTTTAATTTGTATTTACAAATGCAAATAGTTGTAGCTTTGAATGGCTGCATTTTACGGAAGTTCCACATATAACAACATGTAAGTATGATAGTGGAAAACAAAACAATAAAGACAGTAAAAGGGACATTGTAGAGATGCTGATAAACTATGCACTGGTTTTAGAAGGCATAGAGGATGATCATGCTTACCCATGGGTGCAGTCAAATATTTTGAGAGGATATTTCCTGATCAGCAGTTACAAAAAGATTCATGGGGTAATTAGTGAGTAGGAAAGGAGCCTTAAAGGAAATCTGGTCAGTGACAAATAATAGAAGACATTAAAATGACAATGAAGAAATGTTTGCAAAACAAGATTTATGCCCATGGATTGATTCCTTCCTTTCCTCAGATTTATTTGGAGAACTTTCTTGAGCTCATTGAAAATGTGTCAGATAAGTTTGTGTGGTGCAGTCTACAGGAGTGAGAGAAATCAGACTCACTGCCACCCTCATGGAACTTGCAGTCTAACGGGGAAGTCATAATTTAAAAATACAACAGATGTACATAAAACTGGGGCTACAATAAAGGCTCCCAAAAAGAAAATGCTTCAGAGAGAGAGAGAGAGAGAGAGAGAGAGAGAGAGAGAGAGGAGATTAATTAGTAGTCTGAGAGATAATTTAGCCATCCTTATCTATCTTCCTACCCAAAACTACAAGGGGAGAATAGTTATAACTCGAAGAGGAGCAGAAAACATGCACAGAGCCTCCATATACTCTAGACCCAATGGGAAAACATTGTCAATGAACGTAGAGAAAATTGGTGTAACCAGATCTTCAGAAGCAGAAGTTAAACCAGAAGTATGTGAAACTTGACCTAATCTGGGAAGAAAGTGCCCACCAGGCAAGAGGCAGCCATTGCTTAAGACTAATGGAAATGGGTTGCCATGTTGTAAGTTCCATATTCTAACATACTTTTGCATTTTAAAAGGTGACTAGAGCCAAAGTGTGCAAGGAGAGATGTAATTAGAAAAGGAACAGGTGCCTGGTGAGTGAGTAGAGCCCTCTCTACAGCACCATGTCGCACAGCAAGGTGAGGACCCACGGGCAGAGTATGCAAGGGAAAGAAAGCGCCTCCCTGAGAGTTTCTGCAGCAAACACATGCACACATGTGGAGGAGGAAATAGACAGGCCCTCCTTCACCAGGCTCTCATGTCATTGACAGGGATGGACAAGCTTTAGGAAATAAAGAAGTTGCACATATGCTAAAGAAAGGAAAGACTGGATATAATCATTCTCACAAATGATTCTCATAATAAAAATTGCAATGGATTGATAGTGATGAGAGCCAGGTGAGAGCTAAGAAAGAAAGAAAGAAAGAAAGAAAGAAAGAAAGAAAGAAAGAAAGAAAGAAAGAAAGAAAGAAAGGAAGAAAGAAAGAAAGATTTTGAGTATAGTGTCCTCCTAATCATGTCTATTTATTCAGAAAAAAATGTGTGCTTCACATTCTTAAGATTCTACAATATCATCTTAGGTGCAAGGAAGAAAAAAAAAAGACATATAATTAATGCCCTATAGTTTGCTAGCTAAAACAACCTTCAAAGACCCCTACTGCCTAATGGTCAAGGTCATTCAGTCTACAGTGCGTGTGTTTATATTTAATTTTTAATGTAACTAATTCGCTCAAGCTCATTCAGATACTCAGACCAATCCTAAGACAATGACTTTAGCATCTTGATGGATACAAGGTACTAGGACAATGGTTCTCAACCTTCCTAAGGCTGTGACCCTTTAACACAGTTCCTCGTGTTGTGATGAGCCCCAACCATAAAAATATTTTTGTTGCTTCTTCATAACCGTGATTTTGCTACAAATTGTAAATGTCTTATATGCAATATAACTGCTATGGGACCTCTGTGAAAGGGTTGTTCAACTGCCCACTCCCCAAGGAGCTTGCAACCCACAGGATGAAAACCGCTGTACTAAGGCCTCAGTGAAGTAGGTATGTCATTTCTCTGACAATCTCTCTAACAGAACTAGAGGTGTGAAACTAATGTGGAACAGAGAAGGCAGGGACCTGTGCTTGCCAGGTTGGGGGAAAGCCAGAAGGAAGTAGAAGGGATGGTGAATACAAAAAAAAAAAAAAACAATCATTACACAAAGCTTAGCAAAGCTCCTATGTTTCAACATGTTTCCTAGAAACAGATTTTATAGTACTCACTTGGAGCACAGCAAAGTAGAAGAGACTCAGGAGGTGAGTCAGGAATCTTGGAAATTCCATTTCTGTGTTTACAATTCATTCTTCAGACTCTACACCAACAGCACCTTGTCTGCCCAGATTTCTTCAGCTCCATTCAGGCATACAGCAAAGGACAGCATGGTAAAACCAGTCTGCATTCCAGCATGGAGTGGGGAAGTCTTCAACAGGCTCTACTCCTAGCTGAGCAGTTATTGCCACTTTATAGCTGTTGGGTGAGAAAGAATCCATTCTCTCCAGGGGTGTAGTCTCCTCAGTAAACTCTCCATGCTCCAGGGGATGGCTTCACACCTTTGTGTGATTAGGTAACACTAATTTGGGGCTCAGTGGGTTACTAAAACAGAACAGGAGAGGATGAGGGGAGAGGGGAACTTATGTTGGGAGTGGAACATGAGGGGATCTCTAGCAGGAAATGGGGAGGGGGTGGATATAATTTTAATGTTTTGCATACATTTGTGAAATTCCCAAGAAATACATGAAACTATAAAGAGAATAACATTAAAGGTAATTTCCTGTGATTTTTTTTAAACAATAAAAACAAAGGATAAATTAACAGCGTAAACTTCAGTCAAGTTACTTAACCTCTCAGAACCTTATGTTTTTGATATGTGGTATGAATTTCAACTTCTGTTCCTCAGGACTGAGGAGAAGCTGGGTAATTCTGTGGGATGTTGAAATAAAAACACATAAATTCCCTGGTTTATAATGCATACTCAATCAATATTTGTTTATCTCTTTCTCTTTATGAGTATTATTTTTTGCCACAGTACATTTCAAGACAAAAAGATCCTCTAAGGAAAAAAAAAAAAACAGGTTTGTCAGTAATGAAAAGTCAAATTCAGAGAGAACTGAAGGAGAAGGAATGAACTTCAGTCTAGGAGAGACAGATGGGCATGCGGGAGTCCCCCGTGAGGAGCTAGTGAATGCTAAGAAGGATCTGGGACTCTCTCTCATTTCTTCTTGCTTTTTTGCACATCAGAGACAGGTACTCCATGCCCCGCAGAGCTGTGCTTGTGAAAGCAGCTCTTTCTCTGTGGAGTGATTCTCTTTTTAATTTTTATATTTTAGTATTTAGTGCTTTAGTATTGTATTTAAATTACTCCTCCTCCTCCCCCAGCTTTTCCCATGCCACCCCACTTTTTAAACAGTATTTTAAATTTTTTTTATGTTTTGAGACTATAATTGCATCACCCCCATTTTCTCTTGCCTTTCCTCCCTCTGAATTTTCCCATGTATTCTACCCTCTTTGTAATACATTTTTACATACATCAATACAACCTGCTTAGTCTGTAAAATGTTGCTTGTATGCATGGTTTCAGGGCTCACTGGCACTGGTGTGCTAGTCCATGGAGAAAAATCCTCTGCTCTCACAGTTCCTTAGCTGCCTGTAGTTCTTCATCTATGGCTGAGGCCTCGTGACCTTTTCCCTTGTTCACATCAGTGTGTCTGTTGGTATCAAATTTGTTCAGGTCCCGTTTGTTTAAGCAGCCATGTTGGTGAGACTTTATCAGTATAGTTTCTGACATTCCTGGGAGACAATCCTTGAGAAAACTGCCTGTTCCTCTGGCTCATATAACATCACTGTTCGCTCTACCACAATGACCCCTGAGCTTTAGGTGTAAGAATTGTGTTATACTTGAGAATGGGCTCTATGAGTCTGCGTTTTGTTTCTTTGTATGATTTTCTGCAACAGTCTCTGTCTGCTGCAAAGAGTAATTTCCACGACATGGTGAGTACTACACTTCTCCAAGGGCATAAATATTTAGAATGCAGTTAGGGGTTAACGCTGGCTTAGCAAGTGGCAGGTGTGCATCCTCCCAGATCCATGACATCATGAGCTTTTGGTCCCTGGCTAGGTTTCCAGTGCCAGGCATGGTTTTCTTATTGTTGCTCAGGTCTGAAATCCAAATAGAGAGCTCTTGGTCACCTCCAATACACACATACATACATACATACATACATATATATATATATACATATATATATATACATATATATATATATATATATATATATATATATATTGGTTACCATATATATGTATGCCAATACCGCATCCTTAGGGTTATTATACCATGCCGGTTGGTGTGATGGCTCATAAGTGATGTAACTGGGTATGGCTGTTGGTGGTTCCCATTTTTTTGGAAATATGCATGTGGCTTTCTGCTACCAGGAAAGATAGTCCTCATGGAGAAGATATTCCTATCAGTTTCAGCTCAGGGGCCTCTAAGCCCTCAATCTTAAATCCATGGTGTCTTCAGCAATAGGAGCTTACCTTTCACCTTGGAGACAACCAAGGGCAATAGCAAAAGCCTATAATGTTTTAGGAGTCTTTTGGGCAACTCTGACCAATCACTCAAAAGAGGCTTCTCTTTCCTGGTGTTAGGGTTTTTGTTAGGTGGTCTATTGTTCTAGGGGATGAGCATTTTTCAGCCCAGATGAGAAATTTGTATACATGAATGTAACTCCTAAATGTATATATGTATGTATATATATCTTTTGAGATACACACACACACACACACACACACACACATATATGACTATAACTGACTTATAAGTATTATATATATTTTGGTAGATAGTTAATGTTATGATTTCTTATGACTTTTACAGCCATCCTCACTATTATTTTACCATCTTCCCTACTTTTTATATCATCTATGATGAGAGTAAAATTATGTTATTAGTTCAATCAATTTGTGTTTTGCTTGTTTTTTTATGTCCCTAGAATTTGTGGGCTATAAATAAAGTTATATATAGATATATATTCAGGAAAATAAAAAGCTTTTCTTTATCTTTCTTTGTCATTTACTCGTGGTTTTACTTTAAAAAGAATTCTGTCTCTAGCTAATACCAAGCAGGAAAGCCTTACATAGTTAAAAATATTCACTTAAATTTATGAAATAAAATTAACACCAAAACAATAGAGCGAGGAAAGGAAGACACTACAGAGGTTGATGGCCCATGATGGCCACCATCCTTGGCCTCTGAGACCCCAATGTTCCAGGTACTGCATCAGGAATGAGAAACTGATTGGTGGTGGCTGCAGGAGAGAACCATGTTCCTCAAACACTGAGACCCAAACTCTCATTTCTTTCTGAGCTTCCAGATGTTGAGGAAGTACGACTTGGCTCCTCATATCCTCAGTGTCATTATAAAATTCGCCTTCCTCCTATTTTATGTTAATTAAAATTATGCTATTTTAATGTCGATATTTTTAGTGTGGTTTATTTTCAACACCCTTAGGAAAAGAAAAAAAAGAGAGAGACTCAAAATCCCTTTTCCTTTAAGCCTATAATTACACTTAATTCCTTAGTTTGAATAGCATTTCCTTCCTTTACACATTTTAGCTGAAAAAAATGTTCATATTATAGGGAAAGATAGATCCTTGATTTACTATTTAAAATTATTAAGAAGCTATTTAATTCGTCAGTCTCGTTCCCACATTACAGGGAGGAATTCAGGATTCATGCTGGATGACATTGGTAGCAGACCTGGCAAGGAAAGCCAGGCAGTGAGTGTCCCTGCCCTTGCTTCCTGGGGATTCTTTTTATTTCTGTTTTTCTTTATGGGTCTGCTCTCCCCAGGAACTAAAATGTCTACTTCTCTCTTTGTCCCAATTCTGCCCTCCATAAAACGGTGTTGTGGAGAATTAGGAATACTAAAACTTGCCTTAATATGAAATATCAGCCCCAGACTCCAAAATGATGTTGAATGTATGGAAGAAGTAAATAGCTTTGAGGAAAAGAGAATAATCATATAGAACATTCTCATCTTTTGATATAGTTGACAACATTTTGGTGTGGCTGTTAACTTATGCACAGCAGAGAACTCTGCTAATGAATATAAGCCATTGGCAAACAGTGCAACATAAAGATCTTCATATACTTCGACCCTGTAATATCTCTTTGGGGATTACATTTAAAAAAAATCTCAACAGAAATAAAGTGTTTGTCTTAGTGCTATATAAACATATGAACTAATAAAAGCCCACTGAAAATTATCAAAATATTTAGTAATAAAAGAATAACTTATTAATTATGTAACAACAGCAAGAGATAATTTAATGAGCCATTAAAATTATGGTACAATGGGTGCAGAGCCACGGGAAAACACAATGTGCAACCATTCCATGGTAGTATTTCTCTAATTATATGATCGTTATTCTGCAGAAGGTACATTATAGCTGCAGATCTGCTTGGCTATGAAATCTGGACAAAGAGCAGGGAGAAGGAACACCTAGATAATTTACAGTTTAGGAAAGAGAACAAGATGCTCCCAAGAGTACTCAGATGTTACAGAAAACTAGCAAAGCCAAGAGGTATGTGGAAGTAAGGGCAACAGAGAAACATTCTCTGGAAAGGATGGAATATCCTAAAAACAGATAACAACTATTGAACGTGTATATTTGATCCTGGTTAACAACGTGACCCCTCTGTCTCCCAGTTAGGAAAGTTACTGTCCTTCAGTAACATAGACAATAGATTCTTCATAAGAACTTCCAGTAATGCCAAACGGTTGGCTTACTAAGAAGTGGCTGTTACAAGGATCTGAAACTAATGCACATTTGATATGTGGACTTCCATAGCTCTCCCTAGATTCAGCCACTTCCTCTGTCAGCAGCAGGGTGCTTGATTTCACACTGTAGCTCTGAGTATTGCAGGATTCTCTCACGAGTATCACTGAATGCTCTGGCATATAGCAAGCCCAATGCATGCCTTTTACTACCAGTGGTCTTTGTCTTCCACTTCCTGCTCCTTCATCTCCTCTGCAACTTCCTCATTCTTTTCCTCCTCCTCCTCATACTCCTTCTCTTCTTTATCCTTCTCCTTCTCATCATCATCACATAACTACTGTTCAGGCAGATGAATTGTGAAAAATTTGGAAACAAGAGTTAGAAGTTGTATTTATGGCTGTGGACCAATTTTATTTTATTTTTTCAAAAAATTGGGTCATTCTGTCTGGTTACATCAATTTAACTTTCTTAATAAAGAGAAAATTCAATCTAGTCAATTATCTAAGAATTTAGTTGTTTATTACAGATGGTTAGCTGGTGATTTACCATTCCAAATCATGAAGGAAAATGCCACTACAAAGAAAAAATTACATTCAACACAAAGATAATATAATGACAAACATCAAAACAGACAAAATGTTCTTTGATTATAAAAAATATAGTCGTAACAAGAACAGAATGGGGGTAAAACAGCTGGGAATTTTTAAAATTTTATTTATTTCAATTCAATTGATTCTGTTTATGGATAAAAAGAGTTCAGCATTGATTTGAGATCTCATTATATTGACACAAACGTTTCCCTGAAATTTTGAGAAGAGCACCAGGGATATTCTGTTAAACAGAGAAATAGTACATCCATTTTAACTTGGAATTTGGTATCTTTCAAGAAAATATTAGAAGATATAAAATAATCAGGTTAAATTATAAAATGACAAGAATGTGTGATTCACACAAATAAAATTTAAAAAGGTTTTCATGTACATTTCAAGGTCCTTTTAGTTTTTTAATTTCCTTATAAATATTATGAACAGTTATGTTTAGATGTATAAATTTAAATATTCAGTTTTAATAAGAGACATGGTATTTTGTCTCAAAAAATTTAATCTTTCGAAGTTTATTACAATACAGAACATGTCTTTTAAAAAATACAATGATTTATCTATCAGCAACGTAAGTGTGTCAAAGGGACTGCGCTTGAACAAAAATATAATCTTAGAGGTATTTGCAGACTTAGAATTGTTCCATGAGTAAAGTAGCCATAGAAACAGCTGAAATTGATAAACTCAGAAGAATGGCACTAATTGTTGGCATTTTCAGAGAAGAGCTACAGAGGCAGTTTGGGGAGTGGGCAGGGAAGATGACTCAGTGCTTACAAGCACTTGCTGTTTAAGTCTAATGACCTGAGTTCTACTCTGGGACCCCATGCCAAAGCTCTGATGCAATGGCCGCCATTTGTAATTCTAGCACTTCTATAGCAAGATGGGAGGTTGAAATGTGAAAACTGCATGGAAGCTGTGTCCAGGTACCCTGGATGCATGTTGCTCAGTGGAAGAAATAAAAAGAGAGAGCCTGCCTCATTGAGGTGAAAGGAGAAGACTGACTCTGGATCGTTGCTGTCTGGCTCCACAATAGTGTCATGACATGTGCACATGCACACACACACACACACATACACACACACAAACACACACACACACACAAATAGACACAGAGACATACACACTAATTAATTTATCTTAAAAAATAAAAGGCTACAGAAATAAAGATGGCATAGATTTAGATGTGCTCAGAACTGACATAGGTTTTCCGGGTTATGATCAAGACCAAAGATTTAAGACACAGACATACCTCAACATAAAACCAGATACTCTAAATCAGTTGGAAAAAAAGTGGGGAATAGCCTAGAACTCATTGGCATAGGAGACAACTTCCTGAACAGAACACCAACAGCACAGGCTCTAAGAGCAACAATCAATAAATGGGACCTCATGAAACTGAAAAGCTTCTGTAAAGCAAAAGACACTGTCATCAAAACAAAACGACAGCCTACAGATTGGGAAAGAATCTTCACCAACCCTTTATCTGACAGAGGGCTAATATCCAGTATATATAAAGAACTAAAGAAGCAGAAAAGCAAAAAACCAAGTAATCCCATTAAAAAATGGGGAACGGAGCTAAACAGAGAATTCTCGAAAGAGGAACATAGAATGGCAGAAAAACACTTAAAGAAATGCTCAACCTCATTAGCCACTAGGGAAATGCAAATCAAAACGACCCTGAGATTTCATCACCTTACACCCATCAGAATGGCCAAGATGAAAAACTCAAGTGATAACACATGCTGGAGAGGTTGTGGAGAAAGGGGAACCCTCCTCCACTGCTGGTGGGAATGTAAACTGGTACAACCACTTTGGAAGTCAATCTGGCATTTTCTCAGACAATTAGGAGTAGTGCTACCTCAAGACCCAGCTATACCACTCCTAGGTATATACCCAAAATTTGCTCAATTACACAACAAGGACATTTGTTCAACCATGTTTGTAGCAGCTTTATTTGTAATAGCCAGAACTTGGAAACAACCCAGATGTCCATCAACGGAGGAATGGATACAGAAATTGTTGTATTTTCACACAATGGAATACTACTCAGCAATCAAAAAGGAGGAAATCATGAAATTTGCAGGCAAGTGGTGGGATCTAGAAAAGATCATTCTGAGTGAAGTATCCCAGAAGGAGAAAGATAAACATGGTATATACTCGCTTATATAGACCTACAAGATATGATAAACATAATGAAATCTACACACCTAAAGAAGATAATCAAGAAAGTGGACATGGGCGAAGATGATCAATCCTCATTTAGAAAGACAAATGGGATGTGCATTGAAGGTATGACAGGAGTCTACCGCAAAAGGCATCTGAAAGATTCTACCTAGCAGTGTTTCAAAGCAGACACTAAGACCCATAACCAAACCCTAAGCAGAGTGCAGGCAATCATATGAAAAAAGGGGAGCTAGTATGATATGGAAAGGATAGGAGCTCTACAAGGACTAAATATATCCGGGCACAGGGTCTTTTCTGAGACTGACACTCAACCAAGGACCATATATGGATATAACCTAGAACTTCTGCTCGGATGTGGCCCGTGGTAGCTCAGTAACCAAGTAGTTTTCCAAAGTAAGGGGGACAAGGACTATTTCTAACAGGATCTCAAGGGCAGGCTCCTTGACTTCCCCCCTCCCCAGGGGAGGAGCAGTCCTGTTAGGCCACAGAGGAGGACTCTACAGCCAGCCCTGAAGATACCTGATAAAACAGGGTCAAATGAAAGGGGAGGAGGTCCTCCCCTATCAGTGGACTTGGAAAGGGGCAGGGAGGAGACCAGGGAGGGAGTGTGGAGTTGGGGAGGGAATGAGGGAGCGGGATACAGCTGGGACACAGAGTTAACAAAATGTAACTAAAAAGAAAAATAAAATAATAAAAAAAAGACACAGACATATACTCCTATGCTAACTGTCATGGAGCCCAGGACTCAGTCTCCTCTGCTTAGTGACCATGTGTGCCCTTGATGATCATTGTTATTGACTGAAGAGCTGTATCCATAAAGTTTCTAATCAGTGGTCATTGCTAAATAAAAATTAAAGCCTACAGCTCCTTTTGAAATTGGGCTGTTACTTACAGACCTGTCCCATATCGAAAGACAAATAGTTGAACACACAGTGCTTCCAATCATCAGTGGAAACATGTCCAGTCTCTGCAAGTGAATCTGCAAGGATCTTCCAAAAGATCCAAACCCTCCCTTCCCTGAATGAATTTTGAGAACTAGCTAATCAAAGAGCTCTGGAAAAAAAAATCATAATTGTCCCTACTCAGGCCACAGGAGGATGGATGAAATGTTGATCTGATCAGGTGCTGGATCACAGGAAGGTTATGGTTGCTGTATTGGTTTATCTCTACAAAACAGGGTCACTTGGTTTCCTCCTTATGTCTCAAACATTACCAAGTAAAGCCCAAGTAACACACTGATAAAATGCTGTATTAGAGATTTTTCTATGGACCAAAAAATGTAATGCAGATAAATGTGTAAATATTGCTAAATTAAAATGATACCTCTAATAGTTTTAGGTCAACACTCTATATAAGACTAACTTCCATATGTGTACTCTCAGAGAAGGCTGTCTTCTAGAAATGCCTGTTTTGATAATTTGCGTGTTTGATATGAACTCTGATCCTTTCCGCTGTGTCCTGAAAAAGTGTCACAGGGAAAAAACCCTGGATGTGGGTGTGAGGATAGTCTCCCTGTCCAGTAAGAACCAGTGTAGTCCAGCATGAGACTGATACTGTGACTGGGGCCAGAGGTGTGTTTTTTCCACTCAAGTGCAACCATACATGTGCCCTCGCCCAATCCTGAGTGTGTGGATTTCCCTTGTTGGTCAGGATCGAGGGACCGAAGGACCTGCAGTGGCGGCATCCCCTTTTGACGCCAATCAAAACTCTTGCACAGCTACAGAAATAGGCCTGAGATACAGTCTTGGAGTATTGAGCACAAATGGACATGTATTTAAAAGAAATAAAGTGGAAATGAGCATATCAGAGGCATTTTAGTCTGCGGTTCATCTCACTGAGACGATGCAGAGCCTGCTGTGTTCCCACAGCACAGAGTAAACTAAACGTTGCAAGACACACTATGGCACAGCAGCTGATGCTCAACACTGCTTCCTCTTTACGCAGTGGGGAAATGTGGAGGAAACTTGTTACCCCAGGCATCACTCTCAGCTTGTAACTTCTCTAAGCGACACAATACTCAGCAAAAACACAAGGAAAGAGGAGAGTTCCACACAACAGGTTTTTGGCACACAGCATCTATAAGCAAAATGCCTCTGACTTCAGGAACAGGGCATGTGTTGAAATGAAGAAATGTCAAGAAAATGATAATTACAGAAAGCCTCTTTAAAACTACACACTTATGCACTATCGACTTTTCACTTTATATCTGCGGTGCTATAAGAGGATACAGAAAAGGACAACTCCCCCAAACCGCAACACTTCCACTCAAAACAAAGAATCAAGTGTCCGTGTTCTTATTTTTTTAACCCTTGCTGTTTTTTATTTTATTTTTATTTTTTGTTTTGTTTGTTTTTTATTTTATTTTTATTTTTTGTTTTGTTTGTTTTTTATTTTATTTTTATTTTTATTAATTACACTTCATTCACTTTGTATCCCCCCATGAGCCCCTCCGTCTTTCCCTCCCAATCCCACCTTCCCTCCCTCTTCTTCACGCATGCCCCTCCCCAAGTCCACTAATAGGGGAGGTCCTCCTCTCCTTCCTTCTGATCTTAATCTATCAGATCTCATCAGGAGTGGCTGCATTGTCATCTTCTGTGACCTGGTAAGGCTGTTCCACCCTCAGGGGGAGGTGATCAAAGAGCAGGCCAATCAGATTATGTCAGAGGCAGTCCCTCTTCCCATTACTTTGTAACCCACTCGGACACTAAACTGCCATGGGCTACATCTGTGCAGGAGTTCTAGGTTATCTCCATGCATGGTGCTTGGTTGCAGTATGAGTCTCTGGGAAGACCCCTGTGTTCAAATTTCTGGTTCTGTTGCTCTCTTTCTGGAGTTCCTGAAAGGCAAAGAGGAAGGACATCAGAAGAAGAAGAAAACAGGAAACTAGCTAGAAACCCACCATGTAGGACCTCTGAAAGGCTCTGCCCCGCAGACTATCAAAGCAGATGCTGAGACTTATGGCCAACTGTTGGGCAGAGTGCATGGAATCTTATGTAAGAAGTGGGAAATAGTAAGATCTGAAGGGTCTGTGTTCTTAGTCCTCTCTAAGGCAGCTGAGGATGACAAGAAGGGAGGAAAGAGCATGTCTGGAGACAGCTGCCTATGAAGCCCGTGCTTGACACCTCGCATTTCACTTCACAGAAAAGACAGCAGCCACCACTTAGGTGCTGATGGAGTCTTGCGTGGTACTTGTAGAAATACCTGCCTCTTACTTAAAAAAAAAAAGAAATTCTAATTTAAAGGACGTGATAGTGGAGAATAAAAGGTAAAAATGCAGGGTGGGAAGGCAGTAGTTGAAGCAAGCCCTATGATAACTCAAGTGAAGGCCGGTTCTCTACATGAGAGGACCCTGGCAAGAATAAAACTAACACAGAAGAGATAGAAAGCATTTAGAATGAGGAAAGAACTCCCATGAGCCTTGGCAAGTCTCTAAAGGCCTCCGTTTATACAGCACGGCAAAGCCACTGATGTTCCTGTGTAACACCATTAGGAGATAGAAACCACACTCAGTACATTCAGCTTTAGGGGGGGTAGGGTAGAGAAGGAGTTCTAGAGAGATTTTTTTTAATGGCATTTAAATTCTTAAAGAAATTTTATGCCTGAAACCGTTACATGCATTTCCCATCTGTGTAGGACACTGCACTTCATGGCAATGCAAAGAAATCAACAAAATTAGTTTATATAAACCACATGGGTATATGCTGACTATATGGTTTGCCAATAATTATACTTTCCCAATGTATGTTTTCTAAAAGCTTTTTAAGAAATGTACAAAGTTAATAAGTTTCTTCATTAGATTTTTATTGCCTTGACAAAGCACCATGATTAAGGTAACTTATAAAAGAAAGCATTTGATTTGAGGCCTCATGATTCCAGAGGATAAGTTTAATACTTAGTTTCCTGTTGGTAAAACTGTTTCAGAGGTATTAAGCATTGTGTCCTTGTTGGGGGAGGTGTGTCTTTGAGGTCTAGTGTTGGGCTTTGAGGTTCCAAAAGCCTATGCCACTCCCTGTTAATATTCTCTCTCTCTCTCTCTGTTGGTTTGTATATGTGTGTTTCTTTCTCTCACACACATACACAAAGAGAGAAAAAGAGAAAGAGACATCCCCAACCATGATACAACTCTTCATGCATCTCAAATAGCATTGCCAACAAGGGACCAAGTATTAAATCATATGAGTGTGCAGAGGGCATGCTCATTCAAACCACCACAATGAGGTTTAAAGTCACTAAAGAAAGACCAGAGAACAAATTACTAAATAATATCCAAAATTAAACAAGTAGTAAAAAAAAAATCCATACTACTACTCAGAAGGTGTTAAAGAAGACATCAAAGAGAAATAGAATTTCAGGAAGAAAACATATTTATTTGTAAAATGTTATATTTTTTGCAATGATATTGTTGGGTGGCAATGACCTTACAAATGCTTAGGAACATGGAGCTTCAACCGTGTGAGTGTAACACGAGCAGAAAGTAGATGATGTTCGCACACATCCCCGCATCTGTGTCTGTGTCTGCGAGGACAGAGCTACCCTGTAATTGAACAGAATTACTAGTGCTTGGGGTGGCAATTCCAGCACATGTGCAGAGCAATTAGGCAGAATAAGGCCAAACCAGTCTTGTATTTCCATCAAACACATGGGAGTGCAGAAGAGAGATTTATATTCATGTTGGAGGAGCGGTTATTATAGGAGGCGCAATATAGAAGGTAGAATGTGGCATAAGATCATATTTTTTTAAAAAGAGGTGATATACAGCAGTCATTCCAAACTTCCCAAACTTCATTCATCGAAAAGGGAATAAGTGCTCATCCTACTGATCCATGAGCATGGGGGATCCTTCCGTCTTCTGAGATCTTCTTCAGTTTCTTTCTTCAGAGACTTGATATTTTTTGTCATACAGGTCTTTCACATGCTTGATTAGAGTTACACCAAGATACTTTTTATTGTTTGGCCATTGTGAAGTATGTTCTTTCACTAATTTTTTTCTCAGCCCATTTATCGTTTGTATAGAGGAGGGCTACTGAATTTTTGGACTTGATTTTCTATCTCACCACTTTGCTGAAGGTGTTTATCAGTATAGAAGTTCCCTGGTAGAGTTTTGCGGTCACTGTTATACATCATTATAGCATCATCAAATGGAGATGCTTTGACTTCTTTCTTTCCAATTTGTACCTCCTTGATCCCCTGTAGTTGACTTATTGTGCTAGCTAGAACTTCAAGCACTGTGTTGGATAGGTATATAGAGAGTACCCAGCCTTGTCTCGTCCCTGAATTTAGTGAAACTGCTTTTAGTTTCTTTCCATTTAATTTGATGTTCGCTATCAGCTTGCTATTGATTGCCTTTATTGCGTTTAGGTATGTGCCTTGTATCTCTGATCTCTCCAATACTTTTATCACAATGGGGTATTTTATTCTGTCAGAGGCTTTTTCAGCATCAAATGAAATGATCATGTGATTTTTTTCATTCATTTTGATTACATGGTGGATTACATTGATGGATTTTCATGCGGTGAACCATCCCTGCATCCAGGGATGATGCCTAGTTGATCATGGTGGGTGATGTTTTTGATAAGTTCTTCGACTTAGTTTATCATAAGGGATATTATTCTAAAACTCTTTTTCTTGGTTGACTCTGTGTGGTTTAGGTTTCCATCTACTGCACACAGATCTTGACAGTAGTTTCTTGGGTTGTTTATTTTTAATATAAAAGTGTAACTTGTACCCTCACCTATAGGCTGTACATGTGGACAAGAACTCTATTGCAGACATTTATCCATTCTGAGAAACAGCTTTGGAATAAATAAATAAATAAATAAATATATATATATATATATGATACTGAATATATAGTATGATATATATATATGATATATATATATATATATATATATATATTTAGATTTCTTCTGAAAATGGTTTATATCTAGCCCCAAACTGAAGGGGGGATATTACAATAAATGTTGGCACCTATAGGTGAGAACATACCCCTGTTCAGCAAGAGTTAACATGGAGTCTGGAGAGTTGGCTCTGCAGTTAAGAACCGTGCTCTGGGCTCACTTTCCAGCAACCACATAGCTGTTCACAAGAATCTATAACTCTGGTTCCAGGAAGAAAAGCTGCTCCCTTCTGGCCTCTGTGGGCACCAGGCACGTATATGTTACACAGGCATGCACCCAGGCAAAAGACCCATACAGATAAAATGAAGTAATAAAAACTGTTTTGAGAATAATTTTGTGAAAGTTTAATCTGGATCCAGTTGAACAGGTTCGTGACCTGACCAAGGGACCAGCACTCAGGAAGGCATGTGTACCCCTAGGAAGATCAGTTCACTTTAAGCCACACTGAATAGACAGGTGGAATCATTGCTCCTTCAGAATTCCTGCCCCTAATGTAGTCTCTCAGAGAGCATGGCCACACTGCTTCATCAGTCCCCTGGATTTTCTGAATTGCTCAGAAAAGAGTTTCTTTCCTCTTGTTTTTCTTTCTCTGTTCCTGGCATGTTTGTCCCAACACTCTCTGCTTTCTTCTCCCTGAAGCCTCCCCCCCCCGTCATGTGACTGGCTACTGCAGCAGGGCTGACCTCCAGGACAGCTTACCTTAAGCAACTTGACTGTTTTTCTTTCTCTTCTCTCTTCCTGAGTTTACAGCTTGCCTATCCTTGCATGTTTTTTCTTTTAAAATGTAGTACAATTGTCCTTGATCTAAAATAAAAATAAAAGTAAATAAATACATGTTTGGCATTAAATAAAAATACATTCTACTACCCCATGGAGAGTAGGTTAGAAAACCTGTTACTTCTGCCAAGTTAAAACATTTGAATCCAAACTTTATAGTGTGGTATACTACTTATTTTATACCTAATGTTCCCTAAAAATGGCTTTCCATGAGCTATATAAGGTATTGTCTAAGATCTTAAGGGTTTAAGCTGACTTGAATAGAATAGAAAGGTATGGATAGCTGTATTCATTCTTTCTTCAAAACAAATTACTTACCCCTGACCTATATATTTATGATAATATCTATAAAATTAGTACTAGGTTTCTAGAAAATAAATTGTTATTTTGCTATGATTTCTTCAAAACTTATTTTTTTTAATTTGTGGTAAGATGTAATTAGTCACCTAAAGGGATTGTCAAAACTGTGAGAAACACTAGTTCATAATACAGAGATTTAAGCAAAGAACAAGATTAAGTTTTAACTCATTAAGCTTTTGCAACTATATTCTATACAATGTCCAAAATCCCTCTCCCAAGTACATGTGTAAGTCAACATTCTGCTCTGGTAATTTTCTCCAACTCATCTCTCTACATTCCATCTTCCCTAGCAAGACAGCCAGTGTTTCATCAACTCTGCAGTAGGTATTTGAAAAAGAAAGAAACAAACAAGCTTTAGGACCAGTGTTTTCTATTGCACATTCCCTTCAAGGTGAATAAGCAGGATTGGGACTGGTGGCATTTGGAGCAGGTGGCCAGTAAGATACCCCGGTTTGCTTTTACAGAAAACTGTAGATGCTTAACTGTTCAAATGTTGTCTCTTTGTGCATCAATTTCAACAACTACAGAAGGACAATTTTTAATTCAAAACACATCTAATAAACATAAAGGCTGGGAGAAGTAACCTTTCTTTGCTGCCATTCTGAGGTGCTTCTTGATCTGACATCTTCAAAATATTTTTGATCTGGGATTCCCATTTTTACATTGGCTTTGCATGTAAGCGCTGTGCTCTTACAAAGCTTGCCTTTTGCCAGCCTCCACCAACTCCAGGAGGAGTGAAAGAGCTGTCCAAATAGTGAATATGAGTCCACATGAAATGATCTGATACAAGTCTAAACTAAAGCTTGTGCGTACACAGAAGGAATAATCTGGTTAGGGGTAAAGAGATGAGAAAGATGACATTGCCAAAACAACACAGGAAAATAAACCCACTCTTGCCAAGCTGTCACACTGGAACAGGGCTGACAAGCATATTCACACTACGAGGCTTTGATGGATTATGTTTTCACAGATTATTCTCCTCGGGAACACGTGCATTTTAATAAGCAACAAAGCCCAAATCAGAGGAAAAGTAATAAAGGCAGGATTTCAGGCACCTAGACAGGCTTATGACAGAGACTATCAGAATCTGGGGCTTTCTGGAATCCATCAGACTAGACAAGCAAGCCTCCTTGGCATACACACGTGTGCCTTGGACAAGAATGTGAACAAGAGGATGTACGAATATAAGAAAAAGAAATGTTTACAGTGGCCTGGCTTCTAGAACATCTCTCTACTGTGAAATCTGGTACAATCAACATTCCATTTTCAATTTCAGCTTGAAAATGACTTCAACAGAAATGGAGTAAAAGGTGAGTTACATATTTTGAGATCAACCAAAAACTTTCAAAACCTAAAATTTCCGGCATCTGCAATCAAGTTTTACTTTCCTTAATTCATGTAGAGCACGGTATTTGTAGAGTAATGCAGGTGATTTCATTCATAATCATGAGCTATGTATTTAAGCAATCAGACCTATGCATAATTATTCATTCTGGTTGAAGATCCATGCCTAGCTTTTCTAGGGATATACGTACATTTTGTCCATATTTAAAACCAATCACAAATGCTTTAAAATTCCTTCCTGAACTTAATTTTGCCCATCGAGGCATGCTGAGTGCATGAAATCAGTTCTTGGAATTTGATGGGAGGGAAAAAAATGGCAGTTTCACAGAAAAGGAGAATGGCTCTACTAGTCACTATCCAGAATGTCCATAAATGTAATTGTCAGCATGGTCATTTTAATGATGGCAAACCCACCTCCACCCCCGTTCTCAAAGATCAATAACATACTTGTATTGCTGGCAATGCAGACACCCTAGAAAGTATTCCTATCTACCCTAGAAGCTTTTGGGACTCATCTGAATTTGCCTCAGCCATGCCCTGACTATGTCACCACAGCTTCTAGAGGCTATCGGCCGCAGTCATACTGCTACCAAGAGTCCTCTGGTAAAACCGAATACTTACACCTTTGTCCTAACTTTTATATCCCCTCTATAACTTGTTCACACATGCTTTTGACATTCTTGGAAATCACTAAATATAAAGAAATACTATTCCCCCGGAAAATTTAAAAACAGCGAGGAGCTAAAGATCCAAAATATCATGACTTCCCTTTCAATAATTCTTGCCTTCTGTGATTAACAACCAACCCTTACCCTGCTCTGAACACTGAGAGACTGATCTTACGTGCAGCAACAAATTCTTCCTCATGATGAGGCTCTTCTTCAGTGTGCACCACCTCCCTGATGAGGCTTTCCCTCGCTGTGCATCACCTCCTCAGTCTTAAAACTGTTGCCCTTCCAGCTTTCCTAGAGACTCTTTTCTGTTGTCACCAACCTCCCAAACCGAGAGTTTTAAATTCTTTGAAATTCTTGTCTAGTTTCCACATGAAATTCCCGAAATTGATCCTAATCTACATGCTTTTCCTACTGACCACAGCCACTTTGCTTGCTTACTGCAAAGGTACTTCTTGAAGTTAACAAAGCGGAAACTATCACTAAACACTATATCTGACGTTTGTAATAAAATTTTAAGAAGATGTAATAATAGCTAAAAAATTGTAATATTATATATAAATACTATAGGTCATTTTCTTTTCTGGTTGAACTATTAGATACTCTTGTAATCCGTTCACAAACTTCTACATTCTACAATTCCACTAAATCAAATTAATCTTTGTAACGCTGGGTATTTATATCCTTTCATAAAATGTTTAGAGTATGTTTATTTTCTGATTGAAAAAGTTATGTATCTTTGGATTAGATACAGAGATTTCATGAGCTCAAATTATGTCACCAACAGTTTATTTCTTTGTTTTCCTGCCACTGCTTCATGCTGCAGGCCATCTAGAAAATCCACAAGCCTAATGATTTTGCCTTTCTTTTCTTTTTCTTTTTTGTTCCTGTCTTGATTGCACTGGGTTCCTGTTTGCAATATTAAATTTTCTGCCTTTTCAGGCATTTCATCCATATTGGAGTGAGACTTTCTTTGACTGAACTCTGACATTGCTCTGTCATTTCAGACTTCATTCATACAGCTTTCTGTTTTATTTATTTACATCCATCTTTCATCTCTGCTAATGAAATGAACATTCTATTAAAGAAATAGTTTTGCACTTGATCATCGTTGGCTTTCCATGTCACATAGTATGCAAACCAGATCACACAGGCAATTTGTTGATTGAGTGAAAAAAATTATTAACAATAAATCCCTTGGCTAATGGAAAAGGTGATTGATAGGAAACATTCGTTTTCTACTGACTTCCATTACATAATTAAATAGAGGCTCCCGTGGGACAATAAAAAAATTGCAAAGTTGCCTCCTTTAGCCTGACTTGGTCATGGAACCCTGACTGGGAAAACATGGAAATGAAGAAAGAGGATAGTGGGACAAGAACACACATGCAGTTGGAGTAGATGAGCTGTGCTCACTTTGATGGGGAACTCCTACTGGAACAGCCCCCATACTCTGCAGGTCGATAATACACAGCATGAGGAGAAGCACAGCCTCATCTCCGCTGAAGTCTCTGCAGCTGCAGATGTCTCAGGCTGTAAACATGGGGGAAGAAGAGACAGAGGATGCTTTCTGCACGTGCACATTAACATTCATCTTAAGCCAGAGGACCGGCTTTCCTTTTTTTTTCTTTTTAAATTTTTTTTATTTTTCATATTAATTACAGTTTATTCACTTTGTATCCCAGCTGTAGCCCCCTTCCTCGTTCCCTTCCAATCTCACCCTCCCTTCCTCATCTCCTCCCATGCCCCTCTCCAAGTCCACTGATAGGGGAGGTCCTCTTCCCGAGGACAGGCTTTCTTACTTTCCTGAGCCTCATCCAAGGAAAGCATTGCCATTTCCATGGGTCTCGGATATTGTCATACTCGGGTATTTTCATGCTCATGTCAATAACACACATTCACTCAGGACTGCATCCACTCCCTGTATAATACACATAAGATATTCACAGAAGAACATGCAGCTCGTTGAAACCTGACATCATAAACCAAACACAGAAAAGCCCAAGCACTGCCAGCCATCCCTAGTTACCTTCACATCTTGACAAGCGATTTTAAAAGCGGTTCACGAATGAAGAAAGAGTCCATTAAAGGGGACCTCCACTCCAGTCTTCAATCCATCTCATGTTTAAACTGTTACACAAATGTCACTTGTGGGGCATCTCACCTGTGGAGCTGGCCTAGCCAGGGACAGCCTGTGCTTTCTCATCCTGTTATTATAGTCAGTGCTGATGCGTTCCGATCTAAGGAGCAAAGAAATGATAATTTGACCAAATGAAGTTTGTAAATTCATCTTCTATACGATTGTCAACAGCCTCGTCTTGCACGTGTGCTCCTTATGCTGGGTTTCCAACTCGCTACACCTTTGGGACTAGAGAGATGGCTCGGTGATTAAAAGTGTGTAGTGCTGTCTTTCAGAGAACATGAGTTTGGTTCTCAGGACTCACATGGGGTGACTCAGAATTGCCTGTAGCTCCAGCTCCAGAGAGTCCACTGCCCTCTTTTGCCCTCTGTGAGTATGTAGACACAAGCCACACCCTTACATGTACATACACACTTATATAAAAATAAAATAAATAATCAGAATAAAATAAAATAAAAGAGAAGGGGTCTGTGGTGTGGCTCACTGGTTTGGATGTTTATCTTGCATGTGTGGCCCCCAGGTTGAGAATACGTCCCTAACTTTCAGAGAGGAGGCTCTACTTCAGAGGGTTGCAACAGACAGGTGCAGCCTTCCCCATGCTGAGCAGCTCAATAATGCAGTGGCTTGAGAGGACAAGGGTCTAGCTACCAGGGCCCAATCAGGGGCAACATTGACAAGCTACATGTGAAACACAGATACCTGCAGGCTGACGGGCTTTCTGATCCTGTTTCTCCATCTCCCCTCAGCAGCTGTCGGTACCTCTTAAATACACCACGCTGACCTGTCAAATATACAAGTAAATCTCAGTCCCTTGTTGCAGAGCAGTGAGACTGTAGCCAATATAATGTAATGACAAGGAGACCCAAATATAAAACTGGGATTTGAAGCCAAGTCATTCTTACCACTGTGGTACAAGAGGTGCACACAGACACTGGTGCTAAGTAGAGATCCAGTTTGGGGGCGGGGGAGAAAAGTAATGTTGGAAGAAACAACAACCCCGTGTGCTATAGCACACAATGTGCAAGGGATATTGGCACAAGTATGCGTGTCATGGCCACTTTCATATACTGCACAATCAAAGCTTTATGCTGCCACATGCTTATTCTCAAACTCAGTTACTCCATTTTCATCTGAGGGACAGAATGATAACACCCCAGGCTGGTCCTACTAAGGAGTCTTTAATGCCCCGAATCCCACTCAGAACTAGAAGTTACGTGTTACTGTGCTATTCTGAATGAGAATGGCCCCAACAGGCTCATATATTTCAGTGCTTGGTCCTCAAGTTGTGGAACTGTTTTGAGAAGGATCAGAAGGGATAGCCTTGTTGGAGGAGGTTGCAACTGAAGGGCTGGATTTAAGGTTTTAAAAGCCCACACCCCTGAGTGGGGATCAACCTTGCCAGGCCACAGAGGAAGACAATGATGTCAGCCATTATGAGATCTGATAAGCTAAGGTCAGATGGAAGGAGAGGTGGACTTCCTCTATCAGTGGACTTGAAGAGGGGCATGGGAGGAAATGAGGGAGGGGGGATGGGAATGGGAGGGAATGAGAGGGGGGCTACAGCTGGGATACAAAAAATTAATAAAAAAGTCTACCGTTCCCAGTCTCTCTTTGCCTTAAACTTTCAGGTAAGGTTTGAGTTTTCAGGTACTGCTCCACAGCAATGCCTGCCTACCTGCCTACCTGCCTACCTGCCTACCTGCCTACCTGCCTACCTGCCTACCTGCCTACCTGCCTACCTGCCTACCTGCCTACCTGCCTACCTGCCTGTTGCCATGGACTCACCCTGAAAGTGTAAATAACGCCCTAATCAAATGCTTTCTTTTTTTATTATACTTTATTTACTTTATATCCCCCCCTCTAGTTCCCTCCCTCCTCCCCTCCCAATCTCTCCCTTTCTTCCCCTTCTCCACACACTCCCTCCCCAAGTCCACCGGTAGGGGAGAGTTTCTTTTTCTTCCTTCTGATCCTAGTCTGTTAGCTCTCATCAGGAGTGGCTGCATTGTCTTCCTCTGTGGCCTGGTAAAGCTGCTGCCCCATCAGGGGGAGGTGATCAAAGAGCAGGCTAATCAGTTCATGTCAGAAGCAGTCCCTGTTCCCATTACTATGGAACCCACTTGGACACTGAACTGTCATGGGCTACATCTGTGCATTTGGAAACAGATACCTATCTGCTGGAATGGTCAAGAAATGCTATCAATAACAAGACCATCGTAGATACAAGACACAAGAGTTTAGAAGGCACAAGAAGGAGAAACGAGGATACTAGAAAACCCACCCACAGGGCATAGTAGCATAGGACTGGTCAAAGACTTAGACTGAGAGAGAATACTGCCAAAGAAGCATGGCACTACCTGAACTATCCTGCAGTGACAGCATGGAAGAGAGAGGATGCTTCATGGTGTACATATGGAAACACAGCTGAGATGGAACAGAAACACTTCGGTTTCATGGGCTGCACTTTCAGGACAAAGGGAACAGCTTTTCACCAGTGCTATGCATGGATAGTTATGACGGTATGAAATTATAACTCTGTTATGTTAACCCAACTCCACTCACTACATAAAAGTACAAATGGACCATTTTATGTGCAAATATATGCTGCTTTAGGCACTAGTACTCTTTTATATACAATGCAAATAATTCAATTTTAATGCCATTATATATATATATATAATATATATATGCACACACACACACACACACACACACACACATATATATATATATATATATATATATATATGACACAGAAGAAAAAGAATAAAAATAGACTGTCAAGAGAGAAAGGAGGGCTCTGGCTGTATCTCAGTAGAAAGAATGACTGACGAGCATGACCAGCATAACTGAAGGCCTGGCTGTGATTCCTCTGCACTTCATAAACAAAACATGGTGACATACGCTGATGATGTCAGCATGCAAGGAGGTGGTAGCTGGAAGACCAGAACTACAAGGTTATCCTTGACTGCAGAACAAGTTCCAGGACAGTCTAGCCTAGAGACCTGCCTCAAAAATAATAAGAACAAAAAAGAAAATGAGGAAAATTGCTCTAAAAAAAGAATAATTAGCAAGCTTCAAGTTGAGCGAGAGATCCTGTCTCAAGGGAATGAGGTCCAAAGTGGCCAAAAGAAAACATGAAAATTCCTCCTCTAGACTTCAGCATGGGCACCCATGCACACACGCACTTGTGCAAGATGATTTGTGTATTTTCCTTCAGAAAAGAGGTAGTAACTTGTAGTAAAGGTACAAAATCTCAGGAGTCAGGGATTTTAAAGAGGGAAATGAAAATCCAAAAGTAATATCAAAGACAAAGGATTCTCTTTCATTATTCAGAATACTGGATGCATTTGATGAAAGGATTCATTGGATTAAAAAAAATCAGCAAAAGTTCCCTAACCTAAACCACAGCAAATGTAATGAAAAGGAATACACACATTTGAAATATAGTGTCAAGTAGTCTAAGATGAGTAAATGGAATTGAAGAGACTGCCTATACAAGAGAAGATATATTTTAAGAAATAATTGCTAGGAATGGATAGATGGCTCAGTGGTCAATAGCACTGGCTGCTCTTCCAAAGAACCCAAGTTTGATTCCCAGCACCCACATGGTGGCTCACACAGTCTGTAACTCCACTCTGAAGACATGGATGCCCTCCCATGATCTCCAGAGGTGCTACACCCACACGGTGGTACCTAGATGTACATGCACAAAAATTACATATGCCACTTAAAGTGTGTATGTTTTATGTATATCTATATATGCTAAGTTTTTTAAATTATTTTTATTTTGTATGGCATTGGTATTTTGCCCACAGGTGTGTCTGTGTGAGGGAGTCAGATTCTCTAGAACCAGAGAGTTGTGAGCTGCCGTTTGGTTGCCAGGTCCATTGGAAGAGCAGCCAGAGCTCTTAACCTCTGAGTCATCTTCTGAGTCCCAAAAGCAAATATTAAAAAAAAAGAAAGACTGCATACATACATGTACACATGTACATGCATACATATACCCTGCACACACACATGCACACACATGTACATGCTCATGCACTCATATGCGCACACACACATGCACACACAAACACACATACAGACACACTAAACTATCATGGCTGAAGACAAGTAGAAAGACAGGTCTTTAAATCAGTCAAAGTAATATACATGAAAAGAGTAAAAGTTGGAGAGTCTTTATGAAACAGATTCATATCATAAAAATAGCATTCTTTTCAAACAAACAAGCTCAGAATTTCTAGGTGTGTATACATCTAGTGATAAAGCTCCCAAATTCACAAACCCTAACCCAACAGAAGAGGTCAAGGGACTTGAAAATCACAATTACAGCTGGAGATATCAACACTTTTTTTTTTCAATAATTACAGGATAATTAACAGAAAACCAAGGGCGATGCTGAAAACTCAGTCACACTTTCAACCAACTAGACAGTGTTCAAAACTCCCCACAGTAATTTTTTTTGGTGTTTTTTATGACTGCATAAGAAATACTCAAGAAGAATAAATGTATTCTGAGACAGCTAGCAAGTCTTGGATATTAAAAAATGAAACCATATACAGAAGATGTGTACTTCATTATACCAATTATACTAGAAACTAACGAAAAGATATATGGAAAAATGTCTAAACAGATACAATACAAAAGAATAGTATTGCTGAATATTTTATAGTTATAAGTGAAGTTAGAAAACATTTTAAGTGCAGTGAAAATAAGTCCATATCATCAATTTTGGAAGATTCAGCTTAAAGAGCACTTTCAGAAAAAAAAAATTTACAGCAGTGAATGCTAATATTAGTTAGGAATATTTCACATCAGTGATACATCTCTACAAAAACCTAGAAAGTAAGAGAAAATGTGAATAAAAATAAGAAGTGAGAAGAAAACATAGCCAGAACAGAAAGTAATAAAATAAAAAGACAGAGACCCAGAAAAGCAAAGGCAAGAGACTCAAATTAACCCAAAGGCCATTGAAACTGATTAGGAAAGAAGAAGACATGAATTATTAATATCAAGAATGATAGAAAGACATCACTGAAGACTCTGCAAATCAAATAGATAATAATGGAATATAATTGAAAGTTTTATGCTCATAAATTTAACAATTTAGATGAAATGGAAAAAGTCCTTAAAAGGCACAGATAACTTCAATTTATTCAAGAAAGTTACATATCCTGAATCACCTTATACCTACAAAGGACAATTAATGTGTGCTGTAAAGTAGTTTTCTTAGAACATTTCACTGATGAATTCTTCTAAACATTTAAATAATAAATAATATCAATACTGTACAATTCTGTGCTGTACAGCAGAAAACACTCTGACACTGCGTAAGACCAGCACTACATTGACACTGGAATCAGACAAGCTTATCCTTATCCTTATTGTGTTGGATTGTATCTGATTTACCAACTATTTTGAAATCCAAGTTGCCTTAGTAGGAAGAGCTCACCAAATCTCTGACAAAATGAGGCCAAAGAAAATTTTCTAACAGAAAAACAGTAAGCCAAGCATGGCATTATCCAAGGATTTGATAAGTCAAAACACTAGACTAAAAGTTCAAAAAAAACCCAGAATTATGTAGATACATGTAGGGAAGTCTGATCCAAGGGTACACATGAGGAAAGGTTTTTCTCTGCCTTCTACTGAGCTCATTCAATCTCACAGTGTATGCCCACCATAGCAGTAAAACGCTTGGAGGGAACCATATCTGAATGAGCTCACCTTCCTCTGAAGTTCCATGTCTCTTGTGAAGACATGTTCCAAGTCTCCTTGCTCTACATAATCTAATTTAACATTACAGTGTGACTGTCTCAGGCTTTTGGGTTCTACCAGATGGCCTCTGTAGGGGTTTTCTCCTTTTGATAGTTGTGCTAGTCAGGGATCTCTAGAGAAACAGATATAGATAGGTAGATAGATAGATAGATAGATAGATAGATAGATAGATAGATAGATAGATAGATAGATATGATATAGATAGAGATGATATAGATATTTTATTAGATAGATATAGATACAGATAATGGAATATAATATAGTAGCTTACGAGTTATGGTCCAGCTATTCCAAAAATGGCTCTCTCCTGATGGGACAAATCTAGCAGTTGTTCAGTTCACAAGACTGGATGGCTCAGATGGCCTTTGTTATATACAACCAAAAGAAGTAGGCACTAATATTAGTGTAATGAATCTGGCAGTGAGAATGATTACAAGCAGGCAAAGATCATGCACTTTCTTCTTCCAAGTCTTTCAGATAAGTTTCTGCCACAAGTTGTGGCACAGAGTAAAGACAGATATTCACTCCTCAAAGGATGTGGATTTTGGGTGTCTCTGTCCACTTCAAATAATTCAGTTAAAAAGAACTTCTCACAGGTGTACCCAGACCCTTGGGTTTTCCTTAATTGCAGTTGTGGGGGAGTGGAAGACCAAGAATTACCAGAATCATAGTGAATAAAACATCTCTGTATTTCTATATACCTTTTTAGATGAGAAGTAATGCAGGCTAATGCACCACAGGCAGAAACAGGAGGCTCTTTGTCTTTCACTGTGCACTTGTAAGTATAATCTACATGCATATTTTACGTATTTAATTTTTTTCAAGTTACCGTAAAAAATAGTGGGTTTAACTTTAGGGTTATCATAGTTACTTGTTTTGTATGCGATGTCTTACAGTATAAACTAAAAAAACTACTATAAACAAAGTAGTATGCGATGTCTTACAGTATAAACTATTTAATGCCATGTTTACTAATCTCCATGGTCAGTGAGTTATGAGCCTGATTCTTACCCACCATGGTACCACTAGCTCCCATTCAATGATATCGGTTTGCCACCTTCAGTCCCTTTGACATACAGACTAATGATTGTTCCTCCCGAAATGGCTGGCATGTGCTTCTTCCACACAATTGGAGCACTGTATCCGTAAAAACAGTGAAGATTACATTTTCATGTCTTAAGCCAATAAGACAGCATAAGCTGGGAATGCCTGCCTATTTGAGAGTTAATTACAATTATAGGTTTCCAGAGGAAATTACTGTTCTTACTACAGAAATCATTTTGAGCAAGGAGACATCCCTCGTTTTTGAGGTGTAGGGACTTTCAGCTTCATTTCTAGATTGGCTGGAGCAGGCTTAGCCCAATGCCAAGATCAGAAAGCCTGTGAAATGCCCTCCCTGAATCTCTCCTGAGCTTTGCAGTGGGCCCTCTGTAAGGTCACAGAAGTCCAATATTAAATTCACTAAGATTTGCTGTTACAAGGATTTGGATCCGAATCATCCCCTGACAAGTTCATAATCTGAAGATGTGTGCTGATACTGGTGGTACAGTTTACACGGCTGTGGGACCTTTAGTAGGTGGGACAGAGCTGACGTGAGCATGTTGTGACCTGTGAGTTTTTGAGATTCTCCTAGGCATTTGGTTCACACCTCACGGATTCCTGGTCCACCATGATGCGAGGAGCCCCGTCACCCTCCCTGCCAGGAACTGAGTGCCGCCATCATACCTTTCCTGCCATGATGAACTGAAACCCCCCAAAACTGTGAAACACAGTCCTTTTCTGAAGTTGTTTAATCAAATACATTGTTATAAAAACGAAAAGGAAAACTAATATGTTGTGAGGGTTTTTATTCCACTTTAGTTTCAAGTTTTTGGTTTCCTGTATTTTTTTTAATGATTGCCAGCCCTTTACTATATATATATACATATGATATATATCATATGTATATATATACATATATATATACATATATATATATCATATATATAGTATATATTTATATATATTATATCATATATATATATCAAAATACTTTACATACTGCTGAGGTTTTTTTTAAGGGAAATATAGTAAGACTCGGTTTCTTGCCTCTAGGACACAAGTGTACTTAACACTAATCATGTTCTTATCTGTTACTTCATTGATTTCTATGACTACCAATGAGATAAATAGCATTATTACAATATCACATATATATTGACGCCATAGAGTGATTTGCCCCAGCTCCGCTATCAAAAAAAAGAACAGCATATCATTTAATCAAAATGTCTTACTCTTTGTGATACCAAAGGCAAAATTTAGAAAAGTAAGAAAAAACTTATTCTGGGACCCACATAGCTCAGGATTTGAGGGGAGGGATTTTACACTTAAGAAACACATAAATGAATGAAGCAACTATTATTATCCATGTGGAATTTCATTAAATATAGGTAAGATGACATTCCGTAACAGCTGCGATAATAATGCTAGGTAAGCTGTGTCTAAAGTGAAACAGTGAGAATCTCACTGCTGCCACACTCCCTACCCTCCAAGAGCACCGTGCTGCCACGCCTGATGCTTTATTGACGGTGCCCTTTCTCTTAACTGTAATTTTTTTTAAGGGGCACAAGAATAATGAATCGTTGCAAGCCTCCCACACATAGCTCTAGGAGAACTGATATGTATTTGTTTGCAGGAAGGTCTGGCTTTAAAACACAGTGTGTACTGAGTGTAGCGGTGTCTTCTTTATTTTCCTGATAGAATTAATGTAAATGGTTCTGGAAAAGTCATCCAGGTCCTTCATCTCAGGCGTCCTCTCCTCTCCAGGCTGAGGGCAGCATTTCTGGTACCAGCTCACTTCATTACTTAATTTGACTCATCGTTAAGCAAAATTGCTGCAGATCTGGTTCACATATTTCAACCTATATCCAATAACTGATATTTTTGTAAATAATGTGGTTTAATTTAAAGGTATATAGATTTTTGAACAGCTGGGTCCAGTCTTAATTGTACTGATGCTAAGAATAAACCCTTCTGAGTGCTAATGTCATTTTAGTGTTAATATGATATCTTTTTAATTACACAATGGGAGGCTGAGAAGATAATCAAATAAAATAATATATATTACAGTGCTTTGGGCATGATCAATATTCAATAGTATTAGTTTTACTTGTCCCTCTGAGCCCTGGCACAATATTGATGATGTATTCAAGAGTCAATTAAGATTAATTTAATAATAGAGGTGTGGGCAAGAGCAGGTGGTAAAACATACAGAGACTCACAACAAGTAAGTTCTCATTCCTAGACCTGTTGGCATTGAAGGACTTACAAACCCACAGAGATACAGATGCAAGTGTTGAGGAACTTCTGGCTGTGCTCCATGGCCAAAGCAAACCAGAGCAACGGAAGACAAAATCTTCTCCGTTCAGGCAGGAAGGTAGAGGCAGAAATAATATTCTGAGCAGACTTCTTTACTTTTTCTGATATCCTACTGTGGACATTTGTTGAATGATTCCAACTGAAACCAAAGGGCCAAGAAAGCCCAAACAATGGCTACCACAGCACCACTGCCCTGTGGCTCAGAATAGTGGTGAAGGGCAAATGCAGACCCCTTGGTGCATTTCTCTCCTTCAATGCCCGTGTCTACAGCTTTCAGGCTTTATTTACTTGCACTGATCATTTTTTTTCCCTCTGCCAGCTGTCAGTATAGTATGGAGTCTTTGAAATCAAGAACGATACTTATTTATGATACCAGAATTTCCTTATGTATGCACCCGTAAACAGACCGCCTAGAAAATACAGCGTACTATACAACACCCATGGGAAAGCCCCATAGAAGACAAATAGGCCTATAAAGTCTCATAATAGTTTTGTAGAAAAGAAATACAAAAACCACATGTTCCACCCAAGTTGTTGTTCTGAGAGTACAACAAATACATAAATGCTAGGTCAGGAAATCCAGATTGGTGTCTTGCTTCCACCCTCATGCCCAGTATGTCCATTGGGCACTGAGTACACATTTAGCAAACCTAGTCTCTGTAGCTGGTTCCAGAGTGGCTCTTGCTAAGACCTTTACCTTTGCTTTCCTTTGCCCTCCATAATCTTCAACTTTAACTACTGTCTGGCCAGCATTAAGATGTGGTGAATTTGTCCAGGAGACTGTCATAGTATGAGTGTGCTATGAGCTATGTGATCATTAGGAGCCCTGTCTTATTTCTATTGTCTCATGAATATGACTCTTCATCTTCTTATGTTTGGAAAGGCTTTATTATTCTTTCCAAGACTCCTGAAGACATCTGTCTCGGAACTTGAAAGATGCCACTTTCTAGCTATTCACCTGGCTTCCTTTCATAGTTTCGACCTGACTGTGTTGCTCTGGGCCACTGGATAAGAACATTTCTCTTAAGCTATATATACACATGTCAAACCTACGACTTAAAGGAGCTGAAGTTCAAAAAGACCTACAAGAGCTCCTGGCCCAAGTGACCCATCAAGTGAAAGGACACCTCAGTGCCAGCTTGCAGGCATCAGCACTGTCTGCTACGCTACAACCTTCAGACAGTAGCGATAGCTACTTCCCATCTTCCTCCCAGAGGCAACCAAGTTCTCCATGGCCCACATTAACCCAAACCATACAATTAAGACATCCAGAAAACTGCAATTCAGATTTAAAGAAGCTTACATAGGATAGAATCACTGTGACTGTCATATTTAAAATTCAAAATAAAGTTGAGACAGATGTCTTAGTGGTGTGTGATTATAAAGTCTCTGATAGCAGTGCCCAGTGAGGGTGTGTGAGAATGGAATCACATGGGAACTGAGACCAATAGCCAGGTGTCGGTTTCATGATAAGGTGTGGTCAGCACCTCATTTCCGTAATGAAATCCAATTGTTCCCTATCTGCAGTCTGTCCTAGGATTGCCATTTTTTTCTAATGCATATAAATAGACTTCAAATCAGTGATTTGAAGCTCCCCCTGCTCTGCCCCTCCCATGGTATTGGTTTGATTCTCAACTACATTTCATGAGAGTTGGGAGATTTGTGATAAGAACGTAGATGAAAATTAAATCCCCAAATTCTGACAGTTGAAGATTAAACTGTGAGCACAGATTATCAGGCTGGAAGCAAAGTGCTTTCCTGCATGTCAAGTGTGGAAAAGTGTTGATTTGCACCCCTTTCATGGGCTGTGCAGTTGCATTATGAATGATCAATGAACATTATAATCAGAACAATGTCAACCATGACAATTACTGTGCATCAAAAATGCAGACTTAATTGCTCAGCTCTTAACAAAATACAAAAGGTACATTTTAATAATGTTAGGATTGTGGCTCAAATTGACAAGGCCACACAGAGTCACAGTTGAGGCGACTTTTATGCTTTGATACCATAGGGTAAACACACGTGAAAGTTCCACACCCCGGCTTTTCAGCTCTCTATCAAGAATAGTAAAAGGCACTTCCTCAAACACTACTTATTGGATTTTCATAAGAAAGTCCTCAATAAGGGTGACAATTCTGTTTACAGCATTCTATCGAGTGTGAGAAATGCGTTATATGAGCCATACATACATACATGCATACATACAGGTATAGAAGCAAACATATATATTTACAAATACCTCATCTCAGAATTCAGTCTAAGGTTAAACATTTAAAAACATCACAGGGGAAGGGGCATGGGAAGAGAAGAGACAGGAAGGGTGGGGTTGGGAAGGGACAAGGGAGGGGACTACGCCTGGGATACAAAGTGAATAAACTGTTCTTGATAATTTTTTTTTAATATCTGGTGAAAGACTGTTAGAAGGGTAGAGAAAAAGAATTTATAATAACTGGGAAGCATAGTCTATCAACATATATGCACATACACACAAACAGGGACACAAACAGTATATCTATGTAAGCACACAGACAAATTGACATTTTCCCAGTGGGTTAGTGTTTTAAGCCAAACTGTTGGAAAACCAGCTTTCCATTGTATCATTCAACACATGGAAAGTGGAGCCAAGATGAAACACCCTTTTGAAGGCAATACAGATATTAATAGTAGTTGAAAGAGATTCTGGAGAAAACGGAAGTGATACATTTTTTTTGTGCGCATCATCTATCCCTCAAGCCATTCAATTCCATATTTTAAAGTGCTGGCAAACCAGGGTCTGGACAATCAAGCAGATAGGGAGTGTAGCTCCTCTGCTCCCGCTAAGCCCATGGTGATTCTGTGTTTGTGCTGTTTCCCTGCAGGCTCTTCTTAAGTCAGTGTGAGACTCAGGTCGGGTGTTAGTTCCCGTTCTCAAAACACTGAATGAGGCGGCATCTGAAATCTGTAGCACAGTCTCACCTTCATTTCACTGCTTCCCTTTTAAATCCAGGAGTTTCTTAATAAAATGCACAGTTACTAATATGCCTATTAACTTTTAATTATTTTAGTAGAGGATATCAGAAAGGCTGGAAAAAACTGAGAAAATAACCAGCACCCCTAATCCTCTGACCAATTTCTTTCAAAGAACAAATTAAGCGTGGGAATCTAACAATTGCAGGGAAGCCTGTGGAAAGGAAACCACGGCTCTTTCGCAGTAATCTTTTCATCCTTAAAGAACCTTGAGCATTGAAATTATCAGCACCTTCTCTTACGTTGTGCATCTTTTTTAAAATTTTATTTTACTTATGTATTTATTTATTACAATTTATTCACTTTGTACCCCTCTACAGCCCAGATCTCTTGTCTCTTCCCAGTCCCACCTACCCTCCCTCTTCTCCCTCTATGCCCTTTCCCTAGTAAACTGATAGGGGAGGACTTTGTGTATCTTAAATAAGCTTTATTGTTATCTTAAAATTCCTTCTGCAAGTCCCAAAAAATTACTCTTTCACCTTTAGAAATTTTTCTTGCAATAACACCTAGAAATTTTTTTTTATTTTTCATGAAACTTAAAAATTTTTCTACACATACATATTTGTATTTCATTTTTGTTTTATATTTATTCAAGCAAAGATTTCACTTCAGTATCTTTATTTCAGAATCTTGGATTGTTAATTTCTTGAACATCTCCTAAGAGTGCTTAATTCAGTTGCCAAATGCTGTTTTTACATCTTCTAGAATTCCACGGAAGTGTGCTAGGACAGCACTCTCTGAATTAAA
>REGO01000127.1:4203246-4258286 GCA_010120015.1 Rhombomys opimus
AAAAAAAAAAAAAAAAAAAAAAAAAAAAAAAAAAAAAAAAAAAAAAGTGACTGTGCTAAAATCCTATTTAAGCATCCTTAAACTAATGATCTTGAAACTTCACCTTACATACACCAGAATGGCTAAGATCAAAAACTCAAGTGACAACACATGCTGGAGAAGATGCAGAGAAAACAGAACCCTGCTCCATTGCTGGTGGGAATGTAAACTTGTACAATCACTTTGGAAAGCAATCTGGTGCTTTCTCAGACAATTAGGAATAATGTTTTTAATTTTTTCTGAAATTTTTGGACGATATTTTCTTTGATTTATTTTAATTTCTCCCTGTATTTTCTTCGATTTTCCCCTTCTATCTTACACAAAAGAAATGAACTTTTAGTTCCACATCAGGAAATATATTGCGTTTATGATTTTCTTCCACCATGTACCCTTTTCTATCCTGTATTTTTTTCTTTCTTTTTTTAATTAATTTTTTTATTTTTTATATTAACTACAGTTTATTCACTTTGTGTCCCAACTGTAGCCCTCATTCCTTCCCAATCCCACCCTCGCTCCCTCATCTCCTTCCATGCCCCTCCCCAAATCCACTAATAGAGGAGGTCCTCTTCTCTTCCATCTGACCCTAGCCTATCAGATCTCATCAGGACTGGCTGCATTGTCCTCCTCTGTGGCTTGGCAAGGTTGCTCCTCCCCGTGGGAGGGTGGGTGGTCAAAGAGCCAGCCACTGAGTTCATGTCAGCAACAGTCCCTCTTCCCCTTACTAGAGTATCCTCTTGGATACTGAGCTGCCATGGCCTACATCTGAGCAGGGGTTCTATGTTATATCCAAGAATGGTACTTGGTTGGAATATCACTCTCAAAAAAGACTTCTGTCCCCAGATTTTTTTGGTTCTGTTGCTCTCCTTGTGGAGTTCCTGTCCTCCCCAGGTCTTACTATTTCCCCTTCTTTCATAAGATTCCCTGCACTCTGCCCAAAGTTTGGTTATGAGTCTCAGCATCTGCTTTGATACACTGCTGGGTAAAGTCTTTCAGAGGCCCTCTATGATAGGGTCCTGTTCTGTTTCCTGTTTTATCCTTCTTCCAGTATCCATCCAGTTTGTCTTTCTGAGTGAGGAATAGTGCTACCTCAAGATCCAGCTATACCACTCCTAGGCATATATCCAAAAGATGCTCAAGTATACACTAAGGACATTTGCTCAACCATGTTTGTAGGAGCTTTATTTATAATAGCCAGAAGTTGAAAACAACCCAGATGTCCTTCAGTTGAGGAATGGATACAAAAGTGTGGTACATTCACACAATGGAATACTACTAAATAATTAAAAACAAGGAAATCATGAAATTTGCAGGCAAATGGTGGGAACCAGAAAAGATCAACCTGAATGAGGTATCCCAGAAACAGAAAGATACACACGGTATATACTCACTTCTAAGTGGATATTAGACATATAATATAGGATAATCATACTAAAATCTGTACACCTAAGGAAGCTAATCAAGGAGGAGGACCCTGGGTAATATGCTCAATCTTCATTCAAAAAGGCAAACTAGATGGACATTGGAAAAGGGAAAAAGCAGGGGATAAGACAGGAACTTATCACAGAGGGCCTCTGAAAGACTCTACCCAGCAGGGTATCAAAACATATGCTGAGACTCATTGCCAAACTTTGGGCAGAGTGCAGGGAATTTTACGAAAGAAGGGGGAGATAAAAGGTCCACAAGAAGAGCAACTAAACAAAAAACAAACAAAGAAAACAAAACAAAACAAAACAAAACAAAAACTTGGCACAAGGGTCTTTTGCGAGACTGATAATTCAAACAAGGACATGAATGGAGATAACCTAGAACTCCTGCACAGAACTAGCCCAGGGCAGCTCAGTGTCCAAGAGGGTTCACCAGTAAAAGGAACAGGGACTGTCTCTGACACGAACTCATGGGCTGGCTGTTTGATCACCTCCACCTGAGGCAGGGGGGCAGCCTTACCAGGCCACAGAGGAAGACAATGCAGCCAGGCCTGAGGAGACCTGATAGACTAGGGTCAGATAGAAGGGGAGGAGGACCTCTCCTATCATTGGACTAGCAGAGGGGCATAGGAGAAGAGGGAGGGTGTGATTGGAAGGAATGATAGAGGGGGCTACAGCTGGGATACAAAGTGAATAAACTGCAATTAATAAAATAAAATTAAGGAAAATTTTCAGGTGAAACCCCACAGATTTTAATGTTTCCACAAAAAGGGCACAGACATCTCCTTAAGGTCTACACTGTCACCCTAAACACATTGGCATAGTAGGCTCAACCTTCCTCCCTGCTCACAGTGAGGTTGAGAGCCACCTTGGGAAGCACTGCTGGTGTGGCTGATGTCATGCCAGCTGTCTTTGTTCTTAGTTGTGGCCTTGGCACTCTTGTCTATCCTTCCCCCATGAAGGCTCATTTAATGTGTGCTTGCATGTTTGGTTTTGGCTTCCAGAATTTGGCTTCAATCATGAACAAAGCCTTCTTTTTATGGTAGAGAATAGATTCTTCCCAGCATCTATCTATAGCTTCATTAGGTTTCTGGGACCTACCCTATAAAACTAGGTATGATATTTCAAATGACCTGATTAGTTAAAGGGAAATCACTAGGCTTTCTTTCTCCTTCCTTCTTTTTCTCTTTCATCATCCCTGTTTTCTTGTTCTGAGTAATACAGATTTATAGCCAACAAACAACATTGACACATATGTTTGTATAATTTGGTCTATATTCTATACCACACATCTGTTGAGAAGGAACATGAGCTAAAAGCCACCATCTTTAGCATTAAGGAAACAAAAGAGTTAGAAGCTTCTCTGAGAAGAAGCACCATCTCAGGGACATCCAATTAGAGCTTCTCATCTTTCATTTCCTGATTTACATCAACATTACAGTAGAGAAGGCTTTGACATACTTTCCTACTGGGGACAATATGAGTAACTGACATTTAATGGCTGCTTTTACCCAAGGTATAATAAGAGAGATCCCATGTTAAATCAATAATTTGGAACATTGAGAGTTTGAGTGACTGCAAAAGTACAAAACAGAATGACAACAGAGCCAAACATTTTTGTGCTATCCAAAGGTCAGTTTTTAAAATGAAATTCTTACTAACACTCTACAGAGACACATGCATTGTCAATTTATCACAGTGAACATTGTTCATAGTTGGTAGAACACTTATGCTCTTTGTGTCTATTAGTGTGTCATAGAAAAAATTTGTACTCCTCGTTAGGTCTCAGTTGTCACCCTGTAAAACATAAGCTTCAGGTCTTTGCCTAGTCTAAATCATAGAAGATTTGCTCACAGGCTTTCCAGTATGGTGGGAGACCCCTACCCAGTAAACCAATGGGTACAAGCTCAGACACACGAGAAGTTTCGAGGCAGAATTCATTTTCACAGCCCAAGGAAAGACAAGCCTCTGACTACATTCCTTAACATAAATAGCCTTTTATTTTATTTGTTCAATAGCTGTATCAATCGACTCTATGCCCCTCTATATGTGTGTTGTGGGAAGAACTCATTGTTACAAACTGGTATCTGTTTTTCTTACCATATAGGTCTGAAGAAACAATCTTCTTTTCTTTTGTGTTGCTTTAAGTAATAATTACTTTTTTTATTTTTATCAGTTACATTTTATTAATTCTGTATCCCAGCCGTGCCCTGAACCCTCACACCTACTGTGGGAGGTCTTCATGGCTTTGCAGAAAATAGTTGTTCCATGCTTGTTTAGCCTGTATCATAGTGAATACTATTACATTTTATATGTGGCTGCCTTCCTACTTGGTTTAAAGAGTTATAAAGATAGATAGTATCTTAGAGTGTCTTGATCTTATATGAAACATGATGTCCACCTGTACCAAAGAAACATATAGAAAATGGCCAATGTCATTTTAGATGTTTAAAAAAAAGTGGTTCTTATTCCTGTAAGAATAGAAAGGTTGATCTACATTCTTCTGCAAGCAGTGGCATGCTGAGGATGTTAAATAGGCATGATACAGAAGTTGCAGGATCTCACTTATACCATGAGGCACACTGGCTTCAACCACAGACACATAATTTTTTACATTAACTTTTCACAGTTGGCAAATTGTCTCTATATAATTAATTTCAATTAACTTTCTTCAGCCAATCAACAGACCATAAACCAACTTTGCAGTTATGAACAAAGATTTGTGATAAGAATTTTTTTCCCCATTAATTGTTAGTTCATTAGATGTCTGGGCTCAGGGAATTATAGTAGCTATTTTTTTTTTACTTTCTCATTTATGATTGCATTAATATATTTAAATAATACCCTCAGCCAGTGTGCTCAGAATACTAAATGTCTTAAGTCAACTCTACCAGAATTCTTAAGATGGCTCTAGCAATATAATAAACACATTTAGGAAGATTCTGGAATTTAAACAACAGCTCCACAAACCCATGCCTCCAAAGGCAAGGATTCTTTTCTTTTATGTCCCCTGACCATTATGTGGATGACTAGATCCACAGTTGTGAATTTATCTGGTTGCATTCTAATAAAACAATAATCTCAAGAAAATATGATTATTTTGATATTGATCTATTTCTGATAGATGCTGACTGGAAAAAATTAAATCACAATAGAATAGAAAAAATGAGTTCTTTCAAAGCTAAGGCAAAAATTCAGCATAGTGTGTGGAGCTGATAACATAGGAAAGAGAGGCTGAAAGGGAATTAATGTTACAATTCTACTGTTCTGTTAAAAATCAAGCGTTTTGTAAATGTAGTATGGGAGGGGGGAACATACTTAGATACCTGGAAAGACAGGCCTTGGGAAACACATATAAAGAAAAAGAGAAGCATAGAGAATGAGACATGGAGGTTTCAGAAATGGGCAGGATACAAAAGAAACGAGATACCTAATAAAAGCAGCTGTGGAGGACCGTAATATCTCTGGAACTAAGGGATGGTGTTGCCAGCCCTTAGAAGACTGAGCAATTGAACTTCTGTAGGTGAGAAATTTAAACACTGAGGAGTTAGTGCTAAGTTCCATTCCTCTAGAGAGAGAGAGAGAGAGAGAGAGAGAGAGAGAGAGAAATAAAAGAGAAAACACTATAGTCATCTGAAGGTTTTAGATTTTTGCCTTGTGGTGGTTTTATAGAAACTGGCTCCCACAAGCTCATAGGGAATACACTTTTGGAAGTGTGTCATGCTATCATCTCTCTCTTCCTGTTATCTGCTGATTCAGATGGGGAATGCCAGCTACCCTTCCAGCACCATGTCTGTCTGCATGCCACCATGCCCCCGCCCTACTGCCATGACAATAATGGACTAAACCTCTGAACTGTAAGCCAGAACAAATTAAATGTTTTCCTTTATAAGAATTGCCATGGTTATGGTGTCGCCTCACAGTAATAAAACCCTAAGACAAACCTGGGCAAATTACTAGGTCAGGAAATGTGAGCACACCCCACAACATAAGAAAAATGAAGGGACAGTTATTGATCTCTTGGCAGTTATTTGTGGAAGTGGTGAAAACAGATTAAAAGAAACTTTATTTTGAGGTATTCTAAAAGCTCTTAAATGCCTGACCTCTTTGTTGTCACACTAGGATGTCTATGCTGCAAAAGATGATAAGTAAGCACAGGTGAAGCTGTCTTCTATGCTGCAAGACAAAAATACAAGCTGAAAAGAGTTCTGCATTCCTACAAGGTCAACATTTGGTACTTACAACCCAGTATCTGACAGCCTCATCATTCCATACCTATAATCTATGATCCTATCACCTCACCATTTAGTACTTACAGTCCCCTTAATTCACGAGGCTGGGAGGTCAATGGTGACCGTTTTGCACTAACTACCAGATGCTTCAGCCTGGAAAAGACATGCCTCACTTTACCTTACACATCGCTGGCTAAAATCTTTTTTGGAACCCCATCATACGGGTCAGGAGTGACACGTTCTGCCTTCTCTGTGGCCAGAAATTGAAAATCAAATACTACTGAAAGTTAAGAACTGTTTTCCTAATATATTACAAAATAAAAATGGTACAAATGTTATGTAGACACAGAGGTAATTTAGTTCTTCATTTTCTACATAGGAAAATGAGACTTAAAGAAAAGAGCAGGTCATGTGCAGCCACATAGTTCAAAGGAATATAGGGCAGAGCATCATTGCTTCTTTTTAGGTTTTCTTTTCTTTTCTTTTCTTTTCTTTTCTTTCTTTCTTTCTTTCTTTTTTTGTTCTTTCTCCTCCAATCTTCTGGGTAACTCTGCTTAGTATAATGTAGAAGGGATCCAGTTTCTTTTATTATGTCATGCTGGTCAACAACAACAAAACAAAACAAAATCCTGTGGACTAGTCCAGTTGAGTGAGTTGGCTTGACCATAGTCCACCAGTGGCAAGCCCAGCCATACCACAATGCCTGTGATCTGGTCAAGTTGGGTGACCTCCCTGACCTCTAGCCCACCAGCACAGGTTGCACACCTTCTGCAGTTACCATTCCCAATCTCTAGGTACTGTCCTGGTCCCACAGCTTGTACACTCACTCAGCCTTGTGACTGCCTGAATCTAGCCTGGCTGTACCATAGAGACCCATCCTGGGTAATACCCACTCTATGGGAATGGAAACCCACCATATCCAAGCTCCAGGTAGGTACATTTGTTCTCTGTGAGTGGGTGGGATCTCAGCGGCCTGCACCAGCCCCAACCCTCAGACTTACCCAGGTTGCCACAGCCTGTATGCTGGCCAACTCTGAAGAGTGCTGGAGATAGTAGCTTACCTTTACCATTGTCACACTCAAAAAAAAAAAAAAAAGCTTTAGTGGCACTTTTGCATGCTTTCTTGCCTACCACAGACTTGGAATCGTCTTCATTCTTCCAATCCAGTGGTTCCCAACTTATCGGCCATGACCCCTTTGAGAATCTTGTATCAGATAGCCTGTGTATCATATATTTACATTACCATACATAATAGTTGAAAAATTACAGTTATGAAGTATTAACAAGATAAGTTATGGCTGGGGTTACTGTAGTCCCTGAGCAGCTCGCGGCAAAAGCTTTAAGCCGCAAGCCAACAGAGCTGTCTGAGTCCCGTCTTCCCGCGCCAGCCTGCACTGCTGCCAAAGGAGCAGTAAAAACTGCAGTTCCTATCAAAATGGCAGCTCCTATCAGAGCAGCCATGCTGCCTCCAGCGGGAGCTGTCCAAGGTGGGCGCCTGCACCTTCTCCCCTGCCTCAACCTGCTGCCATGAGATACCAACACAGGAGCCTTCCACGTTTGCAGTTGCAGCATCTCTTCTCCACTCTCTGTTGGAGATTCATGCTGATTCAAGCTGCAGGGAAAGGCTTCCCTGCCATGGACTCCCTTTGTAAGTTTTTGTAAACCCTCAAGTCAGGAAAGTGGCCAGGCCCCTGCCTGAGGAGCTTCAGCAGCTAGGCCCCTCCCCCCAGACTCTCTAGCTGTCATAACAGTGTTTCCAGCCTCCGTAACTGTAACTGTCACTAACACCATCTCCAGCTGCTCAGTAAGACCCATTTCAGATTATGCTAATTTTAGGTGAACAGTCTGTACAAAAAGTCACCAATCCCTGAACAGGAAAATTCAATCTCTGGGCTTCCCCAAATTCCTCAAGGACCAGCAATCCTTGATCAGGAAAAACCACAAATTTCTGAGCTCCCCAAGTTCGGGACTTGAAATCTACCAAGAAAAAATATAGAGACAGTCTCCCTTACCTTCGCTACTTCTTTTAAAATCTGTATAAAGCAGCTCCAGTTCCCCAACCCTTTTTGTTTCTCAGAGGTACTCATGGCACAGTTTGCAAGGTTCTTGCTGGAAGATTTGATGACAGCGATGAGATGCCATTCTTGACACTGGGAATTTGGTAGTCCTGCTATGTATACGTTGTGGATGGGTGGATGCAGATAAAATAAATAACCTGAAAGACAGTAAGATCACCAACATGTGAGCCCAGAGAGACACTGGTCAGTGTTACTCACCTCTGCACTCTTTCAGCTAGCATGATCCTTGGCAATTGGAAGTTTAAAATATGTATGACATGTGGTTGAATATAAAATAGTCTGTGAGTTAAATAAAGTACAGCTCATAATAATATATGACCTGAGATATTTCTATTTTTATTTATTTCTCTGCTTTTGCCTATCATTTACAAGATCATCCATAAAAATGATAAATCTGAAAGATTCTTCCTAAATCTTCTAAGTTTTAACCAAGAAAGTGTAAATGACTTACCCCAAACGTATATTTCATAGGGGAAAGAGGTAAGAAAAGCCCAAGTTTTATTTATCTAATTATCTCTCTTTCTGGTGGAGTGATTCTTCACACAGGGCCATTCAGGGCCCCTTCATAAATACTGAGTTTCCATACGCTTCCCTTCTTCTGTGACCTCACCCCACCCTCTGCACTACACAGCACAGCCATCACCACTTTCAAATGCAGCAATTCCCTTCATGGGGCTTAGGACACTCTGATATGATATTGTATAAAAGTCTTATTGATGTAATATTGGTGCTGTCTGTCAACTGTAAATTCCACCATGGCATTTTTTAAAAAATTTTAATCTCAGGCCTGTAAAGTGTTAGGCTTTCAATACACATTTTTTCTGAGAAATTAAAACAATAAACATAGACTAAGAATATAGCTCAATGGTAGACCTCATCCTTGTCACATGGGAACTATGTTAAATCTCCAGAACATTTCCTCAGCAAAACAACAACAACAACAAAAAACCTATACAATTACTTGCCAAGAAACTGTCAGGACAAGGGTAAAATGGGTATCCTTAAGTAGAGAAAAGT
The DNA here is from genome assembly GCA_010120015.1 of Rhombomys opimus. NCBI lineage: Eukaryota > Metazoa > Chordata > Mammalia > Rodentia > Muridae > Rhombomys > Rhombomys opimus. Next base: position 4,212,037 of record REGO01000127.1, read on the forward strand.
GGAAATTAACATTATAATAAGTCAACATGCCTTCCTTAATTATGAGGTTAAAGGATAGGGGTACCTCAGAATTAATATGTGAAAGTTGTAAGGAGGTCTCAGGATCAGTCCACAGAAAAACACTGTACATAAAAATCCAGAGGGGAAATCTGCTCCAACAAGGAAGAGCAGCAGAGGCTACTAAAGCAGAGGGAGCCAGCCAGAGCAGCAGCCCCGCGAGTGGTCATGGCTGACACTGCAAAGCCTGGGAATGGGCAAGTGACTTCCGGGTGTGTAGATTTGCTCTGACCTTGTAGCAGTGGGATGTTGATGGCAGGATGGGCAGTAAGGAGGACCAGAACAAAAGGAAACATCCTTCGTTTGTCTGCTTCGTATTTCTACCACACCACTGTTATGTACCATTAAACCACTTCTGTGACCTAGTTTCTTCTCATGTGCATGGTTACCTGAAGGATTACAGGAGCACAATAGGCTGGCTTTCTACGATGTCAAAATACAGCTCTGCAGAATGTTTTTGTTGTTACTAATTTTTCAATAGACTTTAAACATTGGGAAGAGAAAATGAAAAGCGTGGGGCTATTAAGTTGTGACTAAACGTTCTCCATAACATAGGCTGACCTGTATACTAAGGTCACTAAAAGTTTGCTAGCTATAGCTTCCTGTCTTCACAATTTATTTGTCCTTGGCACAGGAAGATATATGTAGCACATACATTAGACAAATACTACAGGATATTTGATACTTAATCTAAAAGACATTGGTGACATAGCATAAATGAAAGGATCATTTTAACTCATCAAGCCTGCCCGATCAAGTACTCTCAGGCTTAAATCTACAGTCTCTCTGCTATTCAGTGTATACCTAAGGCTCATGATCTTCAGCATCTCTTCCTGTGTTTGAAGATGTGCATAGATCCTCCTTAGGGCTGGCAGAGTAACAATCTGTGTGAGGCAAGATGGAAGTCCAGTTCAATAGAACTCAGTAGCCAGTGTTAGTTCAAACTTCAAGTGTCTGACACAGGACAGTCTATTTTAGGCACGTTTATGGATAGCACAATTCGGAAAAAAAAAAAAGTTTCCTGGTGCAACACAACCCCATGTGCACAATGAGGCATACTTACATTGAAGTTCTCCTCAAAGTATGTGTCACTTCTTCCATGAAAGTGGGTCCTATATGTAGGCTGCATGTGTTATATTAATGACCTAGCAGAGGATCTGACGTGATCTTGGTCATACGGATAGCTCAGAGGTCACCTAAGGTATTAATGATTTCCAGTCGTGTCTGTAGGAGGCAGGAGAAGCCCTTGGCCATATAGATAGCACAGAGGTCACCTAGACTATTAACTCCCGTTTTGTCCTCCTTGGGGAAGCGTGGAGGAGCCAGGCCATACAGATAGTGTAGAGATTGTCCCTAGGCTATTAGCCACCCCCACTCCCGGCCTGCTAAGTGGAAAACAGTCACAGTCATACATCCTCTCCTTTGAAGGACCAACCCCATATATTTAACATTCCTGATTTGCCTCGTGTTTATCTGTGAGCGCAAGGATCTTTGTGCTTCCAACACAGTTGGAAGGTCAGCACAGACAGACTTGACATATTTTTAAAATAAGTAATGCCAGATCTGTCTGGCCATGGAACCAAAAGAAAGTTCTAGAGTAACAAAAAGATGGTGGACAAAGTCTCCATGCATGAGCTTCTACGTTTGCCTTCACTGTGTACATGCACAACTGAAAAACTGTGAGGCGTGAATCAAAAGATAGATCCACACACTGACCACGGGGCCAAATGGAAAGCACATTGAAATTAAACCCCACAGAGGGCACAGAAGGCACCTATAATATAGCTATATAATACACGCATATATAGGTGTATAATCTAATATAGGTATCATATAGACATTGAGAAAGCAGTCTCATGACATGCCTATTCAAAAAAAAAAAACTCTTACAAGTAGTTTTCTAATGCCTATTTCTACCTCAGCCATAAGTTTTCTTGTTGTTGTTTCTGTTATTGTTGTTTTAGATAGAGTCTAACTGAGTAGCACTGGCTAGTCTGGAACTTGCTATGTACAGCATGCTGGGCTAGAAATCACAGAGATCTGTGCCTCTACAGCACGGAGATTACCACATTTAGCTACCCTTAGGATTTTGGCCACTTTGTCTTTCTTATTTAATGAAGTTACTTCCCAATTCTTCGCATCTTCTCAGTATTAGCTGGTAGATCTCTCAGCCTGTAGAGCCTCAAGCATCATGAATCTCTTTATACACATTCATTCCACATAATTTTTGTGCCTCTGTCTCCAGTTAAATCCACCAGCTAGATCAAGTATTTCCAAGTATGGAAATATTTCACTTTGTGACACCCAGTGTCATTTTCTTGTGGTAGTCGAACACAAAGGATCTTAATAGTTCTATACGCAATCCCGTCAGTCTTAAGACTTTACCAGTAGTAGCAACTCATGTGGTGACCAATGTCACTGCATGTCTTAATGATTAAGATATTCCGTGGTGATGTATGATTTTGTTGTGGTTTTCTAGGGCACCTTGGAACAGCTGAGAAATGTAGTCTAGTTCCTGCCTTCCTCTAAACTCCTTTATTTCGGTGGTATACATACTCTAGCAGGTCCTATGACAGGGTATGTCAGGTTTGATTTATTTTTTGAGCCACTGGTAATACAGAAAAACTTCTTGTAGTTCTGACAGTTGCTTGATATTTTCCCCAGCTATATATTTGAGAAAATTTGCTACACAGGGTGTATTTTTGAGCTTTTTCTGTATTATTGCCACATACCTGGAAGGCAAACAGTGATGAGACAATGAATAAAAGGACCTTGTAAGGACCTAATTCAAGTTAATCAATGACCAACATAATTAGGTCTGTCATTTTTTTAAATGACTGGAAACTATGATTGATTCTCAAAAGTATAAAATCCAATTATCTGCAACGATGATAGGGGGAAAAAGACTGAAATGCTTATACTTTATGGAATAGAAGTAGAAAATTGGAAGAAGTTTTGCTATCTTATTATAATATTGTCATCTATCCTAATAAAATATTGCTTCTACTTTTAATGATATTGTTGATAATACCACAGCCTGAGCTTAATAGGTAAACAAATTTATCATTCCTTTAAAGCCACACTTTAATATAGTGAATTAAATCTTTGAGCCAATAGTTCTGAGGCTGGAATAATGTGTCAATCCATAATGAGAATTACTTTAATTTAGCCATTGATAAGCAAATAATAGTTCAATATTCATCTTCTAAGAAGGACTATTTTAATAATGGCACAATTGTCCTTTCTCTATAGCAAAGTCAACTCCTTAGGCAAACATAGCATGCTCTCATCCCAGTCATATAAATAAGAGCACTGTGGTTTCTTTTCATCAGTGCTGAGGGAGCCACTGTGATTTGAGTCCTTTGTGAGGTTCATAGACTCATCCTCTGTTTTGTTGTAAGAGCACTGGAAGGGGAATGTGGCTTACTGGTTCAATCCTTACCTATGCTTCGGGAAACTTTGTGTTACATGTCCAACACCACACAAGAACAAAATTAAATCAGTCAAAAAGCAAAACAAAAACTCACCACCTATATGCAGTTGCCAATAGGAGAAATAACTGGAGAGTCTGACTATTCAGATATAATTCTTCATAGAGATTCAGTCAATACTGTCATCTTATAAAACAAAAACTATCATATATTAATGTCATCAACTTGGATCCCATAGTGTGAATTTAAATGCTCTTAGACAAGGCTTATCCTCTACTTTATGCTACTTAGTCCCTATTTAATTACACAGAAATTGAGCTATCAGGCAACTTCTGCATTATTTCCCCCTTTTTTTTTCATTTAATCCTCAATAGCAAAAAAAAAAAAAAAAAAAAACCAAACTAGAACTTTATCTAATTTCCAATTCTGTACAGAGTTGTCACCCTTATCTTCCATACCACATTCAAAATCTCTAACTCTTCATGACTGTTTGGTTATTCTGCCTGAGAATATGTTATGTTAAGTTTGATATGGACACACACACAATATATGACCACATGTATATATAGGATCACCCGCCATGCCATGACCATGCCATCACTATACCATGACACCTCCAATTCCTGACCTTTGTTACGGAGCTTCATTCCCACTGAGTTTACTATTGGCTGAAACCAAGGGAAGTTTCTGTTTGAATGGACTATCCTTAATTTTACTAACATAAATAGTGCTCTCTACAATTGCACTATTCTTTGCTCTATCCTTCTATTTCAAGCTTGGAAAGTGTTCCTAGTTAGGCTTTTATTGCTGTGATAAAACATCGTAACTTGGAGGAAAGGGTTTCTTTGGCTTACATGCCTCAATCATAATCCATCATTGAGTGCTTGTTTCATCAACACATATACTATACTTGGAACAATACAGAGAATATTCGCATGGGCCCTGCACAAGGATAACATGAAAATTCATGAAGAGTTTGGTATTTTTGACCAACTTTGGGCAGCATGCAGGGAGTCTTATGGAAGAGTGGGGAATAGAAGGACAAGGAAGGGACAGGAGTGACACAAGGAGACCAGAAAAGGAAGGGGATCCAGGGGACCCTGCAGAGAATGATGCACCAATCAAGGACCATTAATGGAGAGGACATTAACCTCCTGTTCATATATAGCCCATAGGGAGCTCAGTCTCCATGTGGGTTCCCTAGTAAGGGGAGCAGAAGCAGTCTCTGACATGGATGACATTGCTTGCTCTTTGATCATGTCCCCCCAGGCGGGGAGGCCTTGCCAGGTCACAGTGGAAGAGGATCCAGGCAGTCTTGATGAGACTTGATAGGCTGAGGTCAGATGGTAGGGGAGGAGGATTCCCCCCTTTCTGTGGACTCGGGGAGGTGATAGAGAGAGAGAGTGGGTCCTGGAGGATATGAGGGAGGTGGCTACAATAGAGATTTAAAGTGAATAAATTAAATTGAAAAATTATAATCCATCACTAAGCAGCATCATGGAAGGAACTAGGAGGCAGGAACTGAAGCAAAGACCATGGAAGACGACTGCTTACTGGCTTGCTCAGCCTGCTTTTTCACACAAAGCAGCCTACCTGCACAGGAGTGGTACCACCCCCAGTTGGCTTAGCTCTCCCACCTCAATCATTAATTAAGGAAATGCCCTTACAGTTTTGCCTGTGGGTCAGTTTGATGGAAGAGACACTTTCTCAATCCATCTTCCCTCTTCTCAGGTATCCCTCGTTTGTATCACGTTGACAAAACAAAACAAAAGCAAAAAGCAACAGGCACAGAATCACCAGTAAGGCTGGTAGCAGCTTTCTGACTTCAACCAACCAAAGATACTACTTGCTGTGTCCGATCTGTACAGTTAAGGAAAGGGTGTACATAGCTGGCCATTAGTTGACACAAGTCTTACTGATTATTCTTTAGTCTGGGATAGTTCATCCAACTAGTCACTCACTGAGCCAACATCCAGTGATCCTATTATGCTCCCCTTGGTGGCTTGAATAAAAATGACCACCATGGACTCTTATAGTTGAATATTTTTTCCCAGTAGGTTGGCTGTTTATTAAAAATTAGGAGGTATGATCTTATTGGAGGAGATGTGCCAAAGAGCACTGAGGTTTCAAAAGCCCAGTATGCCTCACATTTTCTCTCACTTTTTTTTTCAATCTCTACCTGTGGCTTATGAATCAGATGTATGTGGGCTCTTGGCTACTCCTGCCTGCCTGCCTACCTGGCATCATGCATTATCCCATATGATGGCCACGATCAGCCTCATGAAACTAATCAAGATCCCAATCAAACATTTCCTTTTATATTCAACCTTGGTTATGGTGTCTCCTCACAGAAATATAACAGTAACTAAGGCACTCCCTTTTACCCTGTTCTTGCCCACCCATGATCAAAGTCAGATCAATTTACATTTTATGTAAATTTTTACACATGGAATTACAGTATATTCTTCCTTATCTGCCTTCATCACTTAAAATAAAGATGTCCAATGTATCACTAAAATACCCTGGTTCTGCTGCTGAATTGTTCTCCACTGTATCGGTACACAATTCGCCTTTCCATTCACTTCATGCATATTTAAGTTTTTGCCAACGTTCAGCTAATGAAAATTAATATTTTATAAATACTAAAATATGTCTTTGATATATATTTCATGTAAAAGTTGTTTTTATTTCCTCAGATGAGTGGATAAAATTAAAGCTGTTCCCAATGCTTTTTACCTCTTTCTGAACTTCCACAGACTGGTTCAACTTAGCTGTTCTGGCTTAAACTCCTCTCCAAGCTGACTGATCAAACTGGCTTCTCTTAATTTCGGACTGAATTGTTCTTCCTGGTTTCAACCTAATTCTGAATGTTTGTTTTACTCTTCTGACTCCTTCCCATTCCCTGGCTTGTTCTGACTTCACCTTTGTCTAGATTGTTCTCTCTGCAACCTGTCTCTGTAAAACTGTCCGAGTAAGAAACTCTTGGTAAGAAAATAAATAGACAGACAGACAGATAGATAGATAGATAGATAGATAGATAGATAGATAGATAGATAAGTAAATAAATAAATAATTTTAAAGACTCTCTCTGCAATTCTCTTAAGTAGCATCTCTTTCCTGACCTGTTCTTGAATGATTTGGGCATCTCCTATCTTTGACCCATTCTGTCAAATCTTTCCCTGATTTGTCACTTCGTCTGCCCCTCAAATAGTCATCACTTGCAAACATTGCTGCTTCCTTCTACAAATTAGTCTTACCTTCATTGTTTGGTGTATACTTAAAGCATGTCTATATTCTAGACTATAATCCAGTCTGGGGGTCATACTGTAATCCAGAGTTTTCTTCATTGCAGCCAGACCATACAGACCTTCATGATAAAAATCAACACTCACTGCAGTTCTAATTCAGATTCTCCTAGGTTTTTAAATTTGATTGTTGTGGAGGGGGCATATATGTGCAACAGTGCACATGTAAATGCCAGAGGACAAGTTCATGAAATCACTTCTCTCTTTCCACCTTCATGTTGGTTCTGTGGTCACACTCAGCTCATCAGGCTTGTGCAGCAATCACTATTACCTAAGTGATCTCTCCAGATCACTTATGGCTCTTTATGTAGTTTTTCTAGATATCAGTTGACTATTTCCTTCTGAGATATTTATTCAATTATTTTCTTATTTTAAAATATCAGGTCATTTTTCTTATTATTTTGAGTTGCAAGAATTTGTTCTAAATTTTGGATCCAGTAGAAATATTTGCTTCTTTTTCTTACAAAATTAGATGAATACTTGAATAAATTGTGAGATATTAAAGTGAGTCTTAAAAATCAAAAGCTCCGAATATTAATGTTTCTATTTAACTATATATCATTTTTTATTTTGATCAGTAATGTAGGACTACTATACAGTGAAGAAAATAAGATAATTATCTTAAGTTTCAAAATCAAGAACCAAGGATCAAGCAGGCAGAATACTTGTGAGATTTGTTCGAGCATGACTCAATACAAATATTTGAAGAGTTTTGATGGCAGTGAGAATTGATGAAATATAAACTAATAGGAACTTAAATTGTCATAACATGAACTAAATGAAATGGTGTCACTAATTTTATGTATGAATGCTCTGTGTGTACATCTCCATAACAGAAGAGGACATCAGATTCCAGTATAGGTGGTTGTGAGCCACCATGTGGTTGCTGGGACTTGAACTTAGGGCCTCTGGAAGAGCAGACAGTACTCTTATCCACAGAGTCATCATGGATTTCCATGTTCCTACCAACAACATGTCCGTTGTTGATCTGACACGCAGGCTAGAGAAACCTGCCAATTATGATGACATCAAGGAGGTGGTAAGCAGTCATCCAAGGGCATCTCAGGCTACACTGAGGACTAGGTTGTCTCCTGCGACTTTAACAGTGACTCTTCCACCTTTAATGCTGCGGCTGACATTGCCCTCAATGGCGACTTTGCCAAGCTCATTTCCCGGTAAAATAATGAATACAGCTACAGCAATATAGCAGTGAACCTTATTCCTACATGGCCTTCAACGAGTAAGATGCCCTGGACCACCCACTAAAGCAACAGCATTAAAGCAAGAGAGAGGGCCCTCCACTCCTGAGGAGTCCCTGTTCCAACTCGGCCCCTGACACAGAGCAGCTCCCTCATAGTTTGTGTTCCAGACTCCCAGAATAATGGGAGAGAGGCCCAGGATGCCCTACTCCCTTGAATTCCATCAATAAAGCTCACTGCACCTCACCCTCACAAAAATGATGGTGTTATTAAAATGCAATAATTAGAGAAAGAAGTTAAGTTCCCAAAGCTACCAAAGTGGATTAGCAAGGGATAATAAAAGCAAAGATGAAGACAGAAAATAAGAACCTTGAAAACTAGTGTCTATGTTTTCTTGTGTGCTTACTTTTCATTTTGTTTTCAGGCCCTTTGCAAGGCTGAAGCTATGCTGTGATCTAAACCAGTTAGTTCTAATCTGCATATTGGAAGTTGAGAAATTGATATGAAACTTTTTTAAGGAAATGGCTCTTACTAAACATTGTTTTTTATTGTTATTGATGACTATTCATTGTACACCCTAATGAGTTTCCTTATAACATTTCCATCCAAGGACTTCATATTCTTTGACTACATTCACCTAAGCTCTCCCTTTTTTCCGCTTATTTGTCTTCTTCCTTACACCAGTCAGTCATCCTGCTGTATGCTACACACACTCATATACGCACAGACAAGCAAGTGTGCATGTGTGAGTGTAAGTGTGAGAGAGAGAGAGTATGTGTGTGTATGTGAATTTATGCATCTATAAATAAATCTGGGATCAACAAATGAGAGAAAACATTATCTGTCGTTCATTATCTGGCTTATTTCACTTATTATGATGTGATGATCTACAGTTTTTTTTTTCTTGCTAAATAAAATTCTCTGGCAAAATACCTGGGCCTGAGTGGGACCAAGAGAGACCAATATTCTAACTAAGGACCATGTATGAAGAGGACCTAGACCCCCTGTTCAAAGGAAGCCCATTGCCTGCTAAGTTTCTAAGTGGGTTCCTTAGTAAGGGGTACAGGGGCTATCTATGACATGAACTCAGTGGCTAGTTCTTTGATCACCTCCCCCTGGGGGTGCAGCCTTGTCAGGCCACAGAGGAACATGATGCAGCCAGCCTTGATGAGACCTGATAAGGTCCGGTCAGATAGAAGGGTAGGAGGTCCTTCCCCTATCAAGGGACTAGGGAAAGGGCATAGAGGGAAAGTGGGTGGGACTAGGAGGAGACAAGGGAGGGAGGTCCAGTGGGGATACAAAGTGAATAAATTATAATAAATAAGATTAAATTTAAAAATTCTGTGGTATGTACATGATACATTTTTTGTTATCCCTTTATCTGTTGATGGATGGAAAGACTCATGTATGCCTTAGATATTGTGAATAGTGTAAAAACCATTGGTGTGCAAGAGTCTGTATAATACATATAAGTAATGTACCCAGAAGTGGTTATAGCTGTTTCCTATGGTTTTAGTTTCTGATTTTTGAATAACTACTGTATTAATTTCTACAATAGCCAGAATAATTTACATTGCAACAGCAATGTGTAAATTCTCCCCTTTCCCTGGCATTATCCCCAACATTTGTTATTATTCTTTCGTTAATTAAAACCATCCTGATTAGGTGAGATAGAATCTTAATTAATTTTAACTTGTGTTTCTCTGATGCCTTAAGATTGAATATTTTTGCTAATTGACAGTCTATACTTTATCTTTGAGAACTCTCTACTTATTTCACTGGAGCCTACTTATTGATTTGATTTTTTTATGTTTTTTACATAGTTTACATATCAATCCTTTTTGTGTTGATGTCACTACAAAGGTATGGCTGTGTAAACCAAAGTCTAAACCTACTGAAAGGGTGTCATGTTTTCTGAGGAATAACTATAGACATACTTAACATGTCGCCACCCATCCCTGATCTCCGACCACCCAGTGTGAGCCTTAAACATCTACTGTACATGGAAAACTTTATATATAAGATTATAACAAATATTACATTAGATTATTAACAAATGGTGGTGACCAGTCTTTCTGTGAGAGAGTATCCAAGAAGTAGGATGCAAACAGGGTAATGTGGGTATCACCTTAAAGTCAGAAAAATCAGGATCAGAAGACTTTTGGAGCAGATCTCACTTGTATTTTTTGGGGGGGTTGTAACCCCTGTAACATACCAATCAACTCTCTTTAGCTTAACGTGTATCCTACCAGTACATATAAGCATCATTAGTGGCAGTTTTGTGCTGTGAAACAATACTGTTGTCATTGCTTCTGAGAAGGAAATCTTGGCATTGATACACTTACTGACAATGTAGGGGCAGGGTTGTGGATGGACAGACAGATAACTTGTTCCTCATTGAAACCTGGCAGCTATAGAATGGTAGGCATGCATCAAGAAGAAAGAAAAAAAGACATCAAGAGAGAAACATATAAGAAACATAAAGCCTTCCATTTTGTATGCTCCTAGAAGTTCTTTGTCAGCAGCTCTCAACCACTAATCTAGACCACTAATTCTGGGACTCTTTAATATAGTTCCTCCTGTTATGGTGACCTCTAACCAAAAAAGAAATTATTTTCATTACTGCTTTGTAACTGTAATTTTCCACTGTTATTAAATGTAGCGTAAATATCTGATATGAAGGATATCTGATATGTGCCCCCTGTGAAAAGGATGTTCCAACTCCAAAGGCATCATGACCCCGGGGTTGAGAACCACTGCTGTAAATAAACTGAAAAGGGAAAGTCTGAGCTCAATGAGAAAAGCTAAATGACTCCCTCCAGATGCACGGAAAGAGTCTATCAGGTTCTAAGTGTGCCCGGAAAGAGAATCTTCTCTTTGGCACGCATAGAGCTCACGTTGTGGAAAATAAAACCCAATCTATCCTTATAAAATTAGCTGACCTATAGCAAAATTTCAAGTTCCATCCCTGGAGAATGTCCAGTATTTAATGAGGCTCCCAATTGGTAGAAAGTGGGATCCTCTAACTTGGAACAGAGACATGTGACAGGCCCCTAATAAATGAGGCTGAGTCCTTTGAGTCCTCAGATTCTGAGTTTATCTCACTGAGGAAGTATCTCTCTATCCCTATCAGATACACTCCCACCCCCAGTATTGCCCTATCCATCCTTGCTTGAGGGATTTAAAACTGCCATGTCTGTGGAACAGTGAACTTCTCTGAAGTCCTGGCAAGGCAAGAAAACACCAATGCCTCTCAGTACCCACCAGTACCTCTAGCTCTACAAGCCAAGCCAGGGCTAATCAGGCTCCTCCGATGAGAAAGAAAGTATAGTCCAAGAGGAACTGCACTGTGCTAATCCATTCAGGCTAAAGCCTGAGAAATATGTATGGGAGTGAACTAAGGATGTGGGATGAACTCAGTGGCTGGCTCTTTGACCAGCCCTTCCCCTGAGAGAGGAGCAGCTTTGCCAGGCCACAGAGGACAACATTGCAGCCAGCCCTGATAAGCTAGGGTCAGATGGATGGGGAGGAGGACCTTCCTATCAGTGGACTAAGAGAGGGGCAGGGAGGAGATGGGGCTGAGAGGGGATTGAGAGGGAATGAGAGAGGGGGCTACACCTGGGATACAAATCGAATAAAATGTAATTAATGTCAAAAAATAAAAATTTAATTTAAAAATAAAAAAGGATGTGGGATAATGGTAGAAGGTACATAAAACATAAGGAGCTAGGAGGAGGAAAAAGAAGGGGTAAATGAGATATGTATGTTACTATGTCAAAAAATGAAATAAATAATTTTAAAAAATTTTACCAGGATGAGTTTATTCATAAAGGCCTTCTGAGTTGAGACTAAGTTTAATATAAAAGCTCTCAGGGTTAAAAAACAGTGTCAATGTTTGATTGATTGGCTGAAGCATTTGTTAAAAGATGGGCTTCTGAAAAGGAGCTGAAGATGCCTGATATCCTTCGGCTTAGTGCTGATAAAGGGATTTAAAAGCTCAGAGAAATTTTAGTGCTGGAGCTGTGTAAAACCTAATTTTCTACAATGAGAGGGCCCAGAAGACAGGCCCTTCAGTGCTGTGTGGTACGCAGGGTGAGAGGGGTACTAGGACATCTGAAGGACTTTACTGTTGACATTTATTTGTGTCAGACCTTAGGGTTGAGGATGCTGCTGCACATTTGGATTAATTAATGTGAGGGGTTTAATCGGGCCCTCTGGGTAGCAGGGACCAGGTGGCGACACTGAATCATCAAAGAGAATGTGGGCATAGTTAGCATAATGGCCAGTGCAGGCAAGTGATTCCTGACGTGTAGTGGGAAGCACAGGCAAAGTGATCTTCACCATGGCATGACTCATGTGGATCTTTTGTATTGGTTGATCAGTCATGGCATTTCCAGGTTTGAACTAGATGAGAAGCCTGTTAGATTGTGGTGTTGTCTGTACAAGGAGAAAAAAAAAAGATATATAACAGATGGAAAAAAAAAAAAGAGCTACATTGAATCTCAGAAATAGGAAATCTTGGCCCATGTGCCAATTTCCAGAATTGAGTCATTTCCCAGGCCTAGAATCCCCTTAAAGAAGTCTAGGTTTTCCTGAGAAAGCCTTTTGATAAAATAAAAACTGAGAAAAAAAAAAAAACAAAAAAACAAAACCTAAGAATTTTACTATTAGCATTTCTCACACCCTTCCCAAAGAGGGACTTATGGCCTGTTTACTAAGCTAAATGTACCCTGGAAAAAAGGGAGGAGTCAGACTTTCTGGGGCCTATCTGATAATCGCTCTGAATTGTTACTGAATATCCAGGGAATCCCCCAAAGGATTGGGATCCTCAAACTGAAGTAGGAGCCAATGGAGTTCAGGTAATCAGTGGAGTTTTCGGTGAAGCCCAGGGTTCCAGCGGGTCTCTGTACTTATCCTGTGGTCATTTCCCTAGCTTGAGAATAGCAGAATTGGAATACCCAGTTGACAGAATTCCATATTTGGTCCCTGACCTATGAAGTGGGGGGTTATTATGGTAGTAAAGGCCAAATAGAAGTTATTGGATTTGCCACTACCAGAGAAAATAGAAACCCCAAATAATATCCCACCCTGGAGAAATTACAGAAATTAGAGCCACCATCAATGATTTAAAATATGCAGGAACAGTAGTTATCACGTCTTCCTGTAACTCTTCTGTTTGAAGAAAAGTGGATGATGGAGAATGACAGTTGGCTTTTGGAAACTTAACCAAATACCAACTTTGATTGACACTCCTGTGCAAGAGGTACTGTCCTTAATTGAGCAGATTAACACATCTCTTGAAACATGCTAAACAGCTACTGTTCTATAAAATGCTTTATGTCTTGATACCTGCACATAAGGGCCACTGGTAGCAATTTGTTTTCAGTTGACAACGCCACCAATATACAGTATACAGTTTCACCTCAAGAGTATATTAACTTTCCAGCCCTGTGTCATAACCTAGTTTAAAGGAATCTTGATCATCTCTCTCTTCCACAAAATATCACACTGATCCACTATAGTGATGATATGCTGATTGAATCAAGTGAGCAGGAGGCAGAAATCAATTCAAACTTATTGGTAACACATATCTCCATCTGGCAACGGGAAATAAATCCAGTGAAAATTTAAGAACATCACAACTTGGTGATCTCAGAGTCCCATGGTGTGGGGCATACAGAGACAATCTTTCTAAGGTAAAGGATAAGTCATTGTACCTAGCTCCCCTCGCCCTCGAGAAAGCAGCACAACACTTAGTGGGGTTAACAGAAAGCTCTTTACTACGTTCAGGTTTCTGTGCAGGTTGCTTTGGCATTTGGCTCCTGTGATTCAGCAGAGCAGTGCTTCAGGTGTCAGTAGCTTTGGCAGTAGCTTTTTCAGGAGCTTTGGCAGCCTCCTAGAGGTGAATCACAGAGGAGACCTTTGGAAATTCAGAGCAAGGCTCTGCTATCAACTACCACCATCTGCAGACTTTTTATAATTGCCCTGTGGGTTCAAACTTCAAACGGTGATCTGAAAGTTAGGCTGCAAATAATATTGGGACAGAAGGCAAGATCTGGCAAAATGTGACATTCCATAAAAATCTTTTCTGTATTATGGTGTCCAAGAAGTTACAAATGAATGTCTTCTATATCAGATCATTTGTTCCCTCAATATCTCCTTAGTATAGATGTGATTAATTTCTACTTTTCCAGGTGTGTAAATTGCCAAGACACCTCATGAGTTTTGCCTGAGATCAAAGGACAGGAAGAGACAAAATTATTAGATAAATTCAGTAATGACAACCTGCTAGAATGTTGCAGAGTGACAGAATGAAGAGGATGACGAGTGGAATTATATTCTGTGAACAGCTGAAATTTCGTTCACTTGCTTTCTGAAACGTTGACCTGAATAGTCTGGCCGTATTCTGTATCTATTGAAGAAATCACAGCATTTTTTCTACACGCTTATTATGTGGTATATTTATTTATTTGTTTATTTATATTTTATAGGAATTAATATATTTATATTTATGTTATTTTTTCTTTTCTGATTGTTTTATTAATTTTTTCTTTATTAATTACATTTTATTCACTTTGTATCCCTCCCATGGTTCCCTCCTTCCTCCCATCCCAACACCTCCCTTCCTCCACCCTCTGCATGCATGCCCCTCCCCAAGTCCACTGATAGGGGAGAACTTCTTTCCTTCCTTCTGATCCTAGTCAATTAGGTCTCATCAGGAGTGGCTGCATTGTCTTCTTCTGTGGCCTGGTAATGCTGCTTCCCCCTCAGGGGGAGGTAATTAAAGAGCAGGCCAATCAGTTCATGTCAGAGACAGTCCCTGTTCCTATTACAATAGAACCCATTTGGATATTGAACTACCATGGGCTACATCTGTGCAGGGATCTTACATTATCTTCATGCATAGGCCTTGGTTGGAATAGCATTCTCAGGAAAGACCCCTGTGCTCAGATTTTTTGGTTCTGTTGCTTTCCTTGTGGAGTTCCTGTCCTCTCCAGATCTTACTGTTTCCCACTTCTTTCCTAAGATTCCCTGCACTCTGCCCAAAGGTTGCCCATAAGTCTCAGCATCTACATTGATAGTCTGCAGGGCAGAGCTTTTCAGAGGTCCTCTGTGTCAGGCTCCTGACTTGTTCCCACTTTTCTCCTTCTTCTGATGTCCAGCCTCTTTGCCTTTCTGGATAGGAATTGAGCATTTTAGTAAGAGTCCTCCCTCTTGATTAGTTTCTTTAGGTGTACAGATTTTAGGAGGTTTATCCTATATTATATGTCTATATGAATGAGTATATACCGTGTGCATCTTTCTGCTTCTGAGACAGCTCACTTGGGATGATATTTTCCAGATCCCACCATTTACCTGCAAATTTCATGATTTCCTTGTTTTTTTATTGCTGATATTGCTGATTAATATTCCATTGTGTAGATATACCACAATTTCTGTATCCATTCCTCCACTGAGGGGCATCTGGGCTGTTTCCTGCTTCTGGCTATTACATATCTGACAAAGAGCTAATATCCAGTATATATAAAGAACTAAAGAAGTTAAACAGCAAAAAAACAAGTAATCCAATTTAAAAAAGTGGGGTACAGAGCTAAAAAGAGAATTCTCTGCAGAGGAATATCAAATGGCAGAGAAACACTTAAAGAAATGCTCAACCTCATTAGCCATCAGAAAGTGCCAATCAAAACAACCCTAAGATTTCACTTTACACCCATCAGAATGGCTAAGATCAAAAACTCAAGAGACAACACATGCTGGAAAGGTTGTGGAGAAAGGGAACCCTCCTCCACTGCTGGTGGGAATGTAAACTTGTACAACCACTCTGGAAAGCAATCTAGCTCTTTCTCAGACAATTAGGAATAGGGCTTTCTCAAGATCCAGCTGTACCACTCCTAGGCATATTCCCAAAAGAGGCTCAAGTACACAATAAGGACATTTGCTCAACCATGTTTGTAGCAGCCTTATTTATAATAGCCAGAAGCTGGATTTGTAAGTATTTTGCTACAATATTTTTTACATCCATGTTCACTGTGAGGACTAATTTTCACTCACTTATATTTTCCCTTAAGTATTTTATTTGGTGTTAGGATCAGATAGGAATGGCTTTGATAACAGAGTTTAATAGCATTCCTTCCTTTCCTATCTCACAGAAGAGTTTTAGAAGCTTTGGTGTTTTCTTTTATCTTGATTTTTTTCTTTTATTATGAAAGTCTGGTAGAATTGAGCAGTGAATTCAGTTTTGAACGGGCTGTTTTTTTGTTTATTTGTTTTTTCTTTTCTTTGTTTTTAAACTTGGGAATTCTTGTTTATTTTATAGTTACCTTTGCTTGCTACAGATATATTTACATTATTTGCTTGTCATGGTAGATTATATGTATGTAGAAATAAATCTATTCTTTTAAATTTTCCAATTTCAGAAAACGTAAGTTTTTAAGATACGTTTAATTCTGTTCTGAATTTCACTGTTGTCTGTTGCACAATGTCATATTTTTTAATCCCTATCTTTATTAACTTGCTTTTTGTTCTCTTTCTTTTGAGGCTTGACAATGTTTGTAGGACTTGTTTTCCTGTTTAAAGGACCAAGGCTCTGTTTCATTAATTTATTTTTAAGAGTTTTTTATTCAGATGTTTCCATTTCATTATTTTCTGTCTTTCCTTGATTACTTTTTCTAATTACTGATTTAGGGTTTTGTTTCTTCTTGTTTTTCCAAAGCCCTATTTTTTATTGTTATTATTTACTTATTTTAGCTTTCTCTGAATTTTTAATTCTATATTCTTATAGTTACGAATTTCATCCTTAGTTCTATTTTTATTTTATTGTACCACATTGGATTTGCAGTATTTTCATTTGGATGCAATTCTAATGACCTATTCATTATTTCATTTCCTGTAGTTTGTATATTTTCTGTATTTTATACCTTGTAAGTAATTTAACTTTTAGTATTTTAAAACATTCTAGGTAAATTGAAACAGATATATACATTCATTAAACATTTGAAATAAATGATATCAACACTTTTACCAGTTTCAAGAATAAAACTTTAAAGAAAACCATTTACTTTAAAATAAAACTGAAAATACACTGAATTTCTTTTTTCTATGTTTCCTTTTTTAAAATAGGTGCTCAGGTCTAACTAATACCTCCCCAAAGCTAACCTTTAGTTGCCTGCTAGAGACTAGAGACCCACTGCTACTGACTAGACTATTTTCAAAACAAAGAACATAAAACTACTGTGAAAATCTATCTCTTGGATCCTGCGGTCTCTTGATTTGTGGAATAAACAATCTTGTCTCATACCAGGAATGTACGCATTCAACAATTCCCCACAAGGATGATATTTAAATCCATCTACATTTACCCAACATCCAATATGAAATACCAAGACTAACTTAGTATTTTATAGGAAATAGACTATCTTAAAAGCAATTTGGAGAATGGAGAATGTTGAGGATTCAGCTTAATAGGCTTGAAGAAGAGAAGGAGGAGGAAGAAAAAAAAAGAGGTTATACAGGCTTTGTGGGAAGTATCTTTTTCTTAAATTACTTAATTTATTTAATTTTAAAAACTTATTCACTTTTTATCCTGATTGTAGCCCCCTTCTTCACTTCTACTCCTTCCCCTCCCCTAGTCCTGTCTACATCCCCTAGTCTTCAGAAAGGGAGAGTTCTCCTCCCTTTCCAGCTGACCCCAACCTACCAAGTTTCATCAAGACTGTCTGCATCCTATTCTTCTTTAGCCTGGCAAGGACTCTCCATCAGGGGGAAGTGATCAAAGAGCAGGCAAAAGAGTCCATGTCAGGGGCTGGAAAGATGGCTCAGCTGTTAAAGGCTAGCCTTACAACCATAAAGAGTCCATGTAAGAGTCCATATGAGAAACAGTCCCATATCCCTTATGAGGGAACCCACATGGAGACTGAACTGCCTGGCTACATCTGAGCATGGGGCCTAGGTCCTATTTGCATAGTCCTTGGTTGGTGTATCACTCTCTGTAGGCCCACCCTGGACCCAGATTTGTTGGCTTTGTCTCTTTGTGGAGCTTCTGTCCAGTCTGAGTCCTTTTATGGCCCAAATCTTCCATAAAACTCCCTGCACTCTCCCTAAAGTTTGGCTGTGATTCTCAATATCTCCTTTGATCCCTTGTTGGGTAGAGTCTTTCAGAGAACATTTATGTTAGGCTCCCATCCTGCTCTCTCTCTTCAACTGATTCTGGTGCCTATTCTATTTGCCCTTCTGAAGAAGAGTGAAACTTTCTAGCTAGTATCCTCCTTGTTGTTTAGCTTCTTTAGGTCTGTGGATTGAAGTATGGTTATCCTGAATTATGTGGCTAATATCCACTTATAAGTGAGTATAAACCATGGGTGTCTTTCTGCTTCTGGGTTACTGTCCCCAGGATAATCTTTTCTAGTTCCATCCATTTGCCAGCAAATTTCATGTTTCTTTGTTTTTAATAGCTGAGTAGTATTCCATTGTGTAAATGTACCACAATTTCTTTATCCATTCATTCATTCATTCATTGAGGACCATCTAGGTTGTTTCCAGATTCTGGCTATTATGAATAAAGCTGTTATGAACACAGTTGAGCAAACGTCTTTGTTGTATGGTGGAGCATCTTTAGGTATATGCCCAGAAGTGGTATAGCTGGGTATTGGAAAATGTCTATTCCCAATTCCCTGGGGAAGCTCTAGCTTGATTTCCAAAGTGGATATAAAAGTTTGCACTACCACCAGCAATGGAGAAGGGTTCCCCTTCTTCTATATCTTCACCAGAATGTGCTGTAACTTGAGTTTTTGATCTTAGCCATTCTGATTGGTGTAAGTCAGAGTCAATTTGATATGCACTACCCTGATGACTAAGGACTTTGAGCATTTCTTTAAGTGTTGCTACACCATTTGATACTCTTCTTTTGAGAATTCTCTGTTTATCTCTGTATTCCATTTTTAATTTGTTTTATTTCACTAATTACACTTTATTCACTTTGTATCCCCCCATGAGCCCCTCCCTCCCCCCTCCCGGGTCCACCCTCCCTCCCCCTTCTTCATGCATGCCCCTCCCCAAGTCCACTGATAGGGGAGGTCCTCTTCTCCTTCCTTCTGGTCTTAGTCTATCAGATCACATCAGGAGAGGCTGCATTGTCATCTTCTGTGACCTGGTAAGGCTGCTTCCCCCTCAGGGGGAGGTGATCAAAGAGCAGACCAATCAGATTATGTCAGAGGCAGTCCCTGTTCCCATTACTTTGTAACCCACTAGGACACTAAACTGCCATGGGCTACATCTGTGTAGGGGTTCTAGGTTATCTCCATGCCTGGTACTTGGTTGGAGTATAAGTCTCTGGGAAGACCCCTGTGTTCAAGTTTCTGGTTCTGTTGCTCTCCTCGTGGAGTTCCTGTCCTCTCCAGCTCTTACTATTTCCAACTTCTTACAAAAGATTCCATGCACTCTGTCCAACAGTTGGCCATAAGTCTCAGCATCTGCTTTGATAGTCTGCAGGGCAGAGCTTTTCAGAGGCCCTCTGTGGCAGGTTACTAGCTTTTTTCCTGTTCTCTTCTTCTTCTTCTCATGTCTATCTTCTTTGCCTTTTAGGATGGGGATTGAGCGTTTTAGTCAGGGTCCTCTCTTTTGATTAGTTTCTTTAGATGTACAGATTTTAGTAGGTTTATCCTGTGTTATATGTCTATATGAGTGAGTATATACCGTGTGTGTCTTTCTGCTTCTGGGACAGCTCATTCAGGATGATTGTTTCCAGGTCCCACCATTTACCAGTAAATTTCATGATTTCCTTATTTTTCATTGCAGAGTAATACTCCACTGTGTAGATGTATCACAATTTCTGCATCCATTCTTGAGTTGAGGGGCATCTGGGTTGTTTCCAGCTTCTGGCTATTACAAATAAAGCTGCTACAAACATGGTTGAGCAAATGTCATTATTTGTGTACTTGAGCCTCTTTTGGATATATGCCTAGGAGTGGTATGGCTGGATCTTGAGGAAATGCTATTCCTAGTTGTCTCGATTCGACTTACCAAAGCTGAATCAGGACCAGGTAAATCAATTAAATAGTCCTATATCTCCCAAGGAAATAGAAGCAGTCATTGAAATTCTCCCATCCAAAAAAAGCCCAGGACCAGATAGTTACAGTGCAGAATTCTACCAGACCTTCAAAGAAGAGCTAACTCTTTTTCTCTTCAAACTATTCCACAAAATAGAAACAGAAGGAACATTACCAAACTCATTCTATGATGCCACAGTCACGTTGGTACCTAAACCTCACAAAGACCCAACAAAGAAAGAAACTTTCAGGTCAATCTCCCTTATGAACATTGATCCAAAAATACTCAACAAAATACTTGCAAACCGAATACAAGAACACATTAACGATATCATCCACTATGACCAAGTAGGCTTCACCGTATATGGAATCCATCAATGTGATCCACCATATTAACAAACTGAAAGAAAAAGACCACATGATAATCTCCCTAGATGCTGAAAAAGCATTTGACAAAATCCAAAAATTCATGTTTAAAGTATTGGCAAGATCAGGGATACAAGGCACATAACTAATTTTTTTATTAAATTTTTATTTTTGTATCAATTACAGTTTATTCACTTTGTATCCCATCTGTAGCCCCCTCCTTCATTCCCTCCCAATCCCACCCTCCCTCATCTCCTCCCATGCCTCTCTCCAACTCCACTGATAGGGGATGTCCTCCTCCCCTTCCCTCTGACCCTAGCCTATCAAGTTTCATCAGGACTGGCTGCATTGTCCTCCTCTGAGACCCAGAAAGCCTGTTCCCTTCTCAGAGGGAGGTGATCAAAGAGCAGGCCACTGATTTCATGTCAGCAACAGTCCCTGTTCTCTTTACTAGGGAATCCTCTTGGATACTGAGCTGCTATGGGCTACATCTGAGCAGGAGTTCTACGTTATATCCACGAATGGTCTTCGATTGGAGTATCAGTCTCAGAAAAGACCCCATGTGACGAGATATTTTGGTTCTGTTGCTCTCCTTGTAGAGCTCCCGTCCTCTCCAGGTCTTACCCTCTCCCCTTTATTTTAAAATATTCCCTGCACTCTGCCCAAAGTTTGGTTATGAGTCTCAGCATCTGCTTTGATAAACTGCTGGGTGGAGTCTTTCAGAGGCCCTTTGTGGTAAGCTCCTGTCCTGTTTCCTGTTTTCTTCTTCTCCCAATGTCCATCCTGTTTGTCTTTCTGAGTGAGGATTGATCATCTTATCCCATGTCCTCCTTCTTGCTTAGCTTCTTTAGGTGTACAGATTCTAGTGTGTTTATCCCATTTTTAATTGAATTATTTGGTTTGTTGGTGTTTAACTTCTTGATTTCTTTAATTATTCTGGAATTAGCCCTCTGTCAGACTTATGGTTGGTGAAGGTCGTTTCAGAGTATATAGACTATTGTTTCGTTCTCCTGACAGTGTCCTCTGCTTTATGGAAGCTTTTTAGTTTCATGAGGTCCCATTTATTAATTGTTGATCTTAGAGCTTGAACTCTTGATGTTTAGGAAGTTGTCTCCTGTGCCAATGAGTTCAAGACTCTTTCCCACTTTTTCTCCTAACCGACTTAGTGTGTGTTCTTTTATGTTAAAGTCTTTGATTCACTTGGACTTTAGTGCAGGGTGATAAATATGGATCTATTTGCATTTTTCTACATGTAGACATTCAGTTTGTTGAAGATGAACATTTTTTGAAGATGCTATCTTTTTTCCATTGTATGGCTTTGGCTTCTTTGTCAAAAGTTAAGTGACCATAGGTGTGCGGATTTAGTTCTGTGTCTTCAATTTGATTCCAGTGATCTGGCAGTCTGTTTCTATGCCAGTACCATGCAGGTTTTTGTTTTTTTTTTAAAAAATTAGTGCTGCTCTATAGTACAGCTTGAGATCAGGGATGGAGATACCTCCAGAATATCTTTATTGTTCAGGGATGATTTTTAAAAAAGTATTCATGTGACTTTCATGGCTAGCTTCCTTTTGTGGAAGGAAAAGCACATGGTGCCATGAGCAGTGGTAGCTCATCTACGCTTTTCATCCTCCAACACCATACTGGAGACCTCCTGGATTATATATTATATTCTAGAAGATTGATTTATACTCTTGAACTACCAGACTTTTAAATGATAGGGGTAGTGAGGGGTATCTCCTCTGGTGTAATCCAAGAGAAGAGAAACAAGCCTGGAAATTATAGCCACATAGCTTTGAGGACGACTTTGAATACTCAATAGCAGGATGTCACTGTGACAGTATTGGTCCTACCTTCATAGACTGTTGAAACTGATTTGGAAGTTTGGAGTCCAAGTGAATTTTGATTGTATTGATTGTTGAAGAATGTCAACTCACTTTCTGAAAAGCTAGCATACAAGGTGATTACAAGGTAATCATCAGCCTAATAGTAGAGACTTCTTAGTAGCTCAGTTTCCCTCCCGGAGATTCCTTTAAACCATGTAGTAGCTCCCATCACAATGGCTATCGTTCTTTCTTCATAACATCTCCTACACCATTGTCAGATGCGGAAGCTCATCACTGTGGACAGCATAGTGTTACATTTCTCATATTGTATTTTCTAATTGGATAAGACAATTTCCACTTAACACATGAATCTTATGTGGAGATATCTGCAGTTGGCCTGTGTATCAGTGGCTCACAGGGTGGTCTAGGACTTTCAAGGAAATAACCAACTAATTTTATCTCTGGTCTATAATATGGGTACCATTTACCCTTGCTAGAGAAGCTTCATGATAAGAAAGCATTAGCCATGCTTTTGTAATAAACCAGATATAATAAAAGCCTAGGGTAATAGAATTGTGCCTTTGGCTAGATTTAACCAATCAACCTCCAACCATGTAATTACATCACATGTGATAATAACCGAACAGCTGCTTTTATCATGCACATAACTATAGCTGAGGAAGCGTTCGGCTTAAAGTTTCAGAATTTTAAAGACAGATTAAACTCTGGGATTTATTACCAAGATCACTGGGCTATTATCATTTTGTATACGGACTGATATGGCTAGTTTATAAAATATCAACCGAAAGCCCTTAATTTTTCAGAAGATATAAGACAGAAATAGTATTATCAGAGTTAAACTCCATTACCAAAATGGTTAAAATGGAATACATTAAGATATTGTAGTATTATGGAGTTCTTCCTCAACAAAATCTCCCATTTCTTTAACAGAATATTGGCCTAGATTTTCTGGTGTTACTGTTACCACATAAGACAAATGAGAAATTAGTAGTTATATGTGAAATGAGAGTATTTTTTCAAAACAAACTCTCTTCTCATCCTAATTCTAATTCTTGGATCATTAGTTTACAACCTCTATTAACATGTTGTTGGTAATTAAGTCAGTAAGCACCTGGAGGACGAAAACAAACAAGAAAAAAAAATGTAGGTCAAGGTTTGTTTCTGGACTCCTGTGTCTTAAAGGATTGCTCAGTGAACTGTTCTGTGATTCTCCCTGAGTATGCCTCATCCAAAGCCTAATCAGCATCCCTAACCCTGTAAACCTGTCTGTCCCTGTGAGGAATGGCTTTATATCTGCTTGGAAGACTGAGCACATTTCATTGCTGCCAAGATTCCTCTATGATATTTCAAAGATACCATTTACCACCTTCTTGTTGCTCTTACAGGATTTTTATGCCACCATAAACATGAACTTGGGACAAAAGAACTTGTTTAGATAAAGTTCAGCCCTCTGGAGCTAAATCTGGAGTGTTATTGCAAAACACCATAAATAATGTCATTTCATCCTTGAGCTGCAAGAAGGGGGTGTGGCAGGAGGCGGGCTTGAGTGGCAGCTCAATCTCTTCTCATCAGTGTATCAGTTTCTTGTGTGTTATCCCAGGGGCAAAGCAGAAAAATGGTTTAAGAGAAGAAATAGTTCTCAAATTTAACCAAAGGTTTTGAAGTCTATAGCACTTACACAGTCACCAATATATCTTTAAACTTTTAATTATGCTAAATAGAAAGAGAGCCCAAGACAGAAATATACAAAACAGAATGGAGAATAAAAGCTGTCTTTAAGAAAACACACAGTGGAAAAGTGATCAAATCAAAGGAAAATAGGAATTTAAGGATCATTACCTTGAGGCAGGAGGTGTTATGAAGTTAAGGATCATTACCTTAAACAGGGAAAAATAAATGAAGCAAAGATGTGATTGGTTACATCAAGACAATGATAAATGCTCTAGTGGAAAATACGCCACACCCACCTGCCTGATTTTAATAACATCCATTGCAGATATGTGGAGAGGCTCAGGTTGGGTAAGGAGTTATGCTGACATTAATTTTCTTCTCTTCCGGAGCTCTGAGTGGATCAATGTGAGCCAACTGAAGTTACAATATGTGGTTCAAATCATCAGCAAAGATATCTTGAGACTGTAAGTTCTCAGCAAAATTCAATGCCTAAAAAAATTAATAACAAGTATCTTAGAATAAAAATGCTGATTGTCTCTAATGAGGTGAATTTGCAAGCTAACATAATACTTGTCCAAGTCATGCAATACCAATCTTAGGGTACAATATATATTTATGTGTATATTCATCTATTGTCAATAAATATTGACAAGTGTTGTTCTTCTCCACATCAAAAATAAGAGAATTAGAACCTATAAGTTACATGATGAAGAACGAAATAACCATCTACAGAGCAGTGGAACAGTGAGTCCTCTCCCTTGCCAACAGGTAATGATTCAGAATGCTATAGGCGATAATGATGTGTATGACA
This sequence comes from Rhombomys opimus, assembly GCA_010120015.1. Classification (NCBI taxonomy): domain Eukaryota; kingdom Metazoa; phylum Chordata; class Mammalia; order Rodentia; family Muridae; genus Rhombomys; species Rhombomys opimus. Next base: position 4,236,765 of record REGO01000127.1, read on the forward strand.
ATGCAGGTGCTGTTTGGAAATAGGACAGTGTAAAAAGAGAAAAAAGCATCTGAGATTGTCAAGCTTCTAGCTCTGTTTCTCCTTTCTCAAGATTTCTCTGATTTTTTTTAAAGTGGGAGGAGTTTTGTTTTGTTTCCATCTTCTATTACATCTGTATTTTTACCTACTACTATAAATAATGCCAATAATATAAACACTAAAGTATTGGCATTATGAACAGTGAAGCATAAAAGAGCTCAGAAAGAAATTAGTGCTTATTCGTAAAATTAACTTCAACAAGAGGTGCCAAGAGACATTATAAAAGAAAGAAAAATCTCTTCAATACAGAGTGTGGGGAAAAACAGTATGAACGTATGCAAAAGAATGAACTTGAACTATGTTTTATACCACAAACAAAAATTTACTTAAAGTTGATTAGTAGGCTCAATAGACCAGGATACAAGATCTTAAACAGTAGCAGCCGTGAAAGAAAACAAAGGACATAGAACTCTGACCGATTCAGTAGTAAGTCAGTATCACCTCCTTGGACTCATGGTAAGTTCCTCCAAAACCAACGGGAGGTCAGAGAATAATACTTGTGACCATCTAACCTCACATACTGCTGGATCACAGGAACTCTAATCTGCCTTTACGAGGTCAAAGTCCAACAACTCACAACCCATCACAAGCACCTAGTCTGATCACATATGGACCTCCTCTTCCTCATGCTTAACCCAGGTACACCACGAAGGCTCAACCAGTGAACTAACTTCAAATGCCCAAGTCTCATGTCAAAAACCCAAGTAACAGAAAACAACAACCACCACGTCTATATATTTCCTTCTTAATTTACTAATCCAAGAGTAATGGTGTCTAATGATAAACATTTAGGTGGAACTCAAGGTAAACAATTCAAAAGAAAAATTACAAACGTTCTTACAGAATTCAAAGATAGCATTAAGTTTTGGCTGTTCATGCTGACTCAAGCCGGAGGGAAAGCCTTCCCTGCTGTTTACTCCTTTTGTAAACTTTGTATACTTTATAAACTTTGTATAGTTGGCAGGAAAATATCCAGGCCCCAGACCTGAGGAGCCCCAGCAGCTAGGGAAGGCTGTTTCAAGTTTTGCCCCTTGGCATCCCCTCTAACTTCCCCATGGGCACCCTCTCTTGAGCTCTTCAGTTCCCCTGACTACCACACGACTGTGGTCCCTGACAGCTGTGCTTGTATCTTCAGCAAGTGCTGCTGGCCTCTCTACACCTCGGTCTCCGGAACAGCTGAGGCTAAATCTCCACAGCCCTGGGACCTGAGATGAAATGCCTGGAGAAACGCAGAAAAGGAAGCCACAGAGAAAGCATAAACACCTGACCCCTCAGTTGTGGTTGCTGCTGACAGGGAACTCAGAGGGAGGGAAACGAGTCCTACCATCACCACCTCTGTGCCAACAATGTATAAACTAGCCATTCCCCTCAAGGAAGGACGCTTTACATGGCCTGGCACTGCCAGGCAGAGACCAGGACCAGGAATCGGGCCCCTCGGTATAAGTTCACAGTTATTTGAGAAATGTTATTTTGTTCAGCGCAGAGTCCAACTCTGTGCAAATTCTTTGAGGCATAAGTCAATAGGACCCTCCCAAACACCTAACTGTTATAATGGCATTTTCAGCCTCTATAACTGTCACTAAAGTCATCTCTAACACCTCAATGCTAATTTTAGGTTAAAAAAAAGGCACCTAAGGAGGAAAACCCCAGTTCCAGAGCAGGAAAACCCACACACCAATCCCTAAATTCCCTCATGACCAAGAAATCCCATCAGTACTTACTTACTCTGGAAATCTCCGCCCTGGAAAGCTCGACCCACTAAGAAATCTTCCTTAAAGGCTGTATCTGCTCAGTTTTCCACTGTTTTCTCTCAGGAGGACGGGCAGCCAACCCTGGATTCATGCCCGGACCCTCCAATAAATATATTTTATGAGATTTGCTGCCTGGTTCATCTCTCTCATTGGAAGAAGACACAAAGCAATGAAGAGAAGAAGGAAGAAGCAGAGAAGTAGAATGGGGCTGAGGCTTCCGAGCCTCTCAGCTCAGCTGGGGATACCTTCCTCTGGGAGCTGCAGCACCTCTGTTGAGAAGGCTTCAGAGCTGTGTGGTTCCTGGGCTTAGGAATACCAACAATAAGCAGGGCAAGTTGTAGAAGATAGGGATAAACTGAATGAAATTCAAGAAAACAAAAACAAACAATAGATTGAAATGAAGGTAATTCCAGATTGAAAAGAAAATTAATAAGAAATAGAAATGTTAAAGCACAAAAAAAAAGAAGAAGCTGGAATGAATTAAAAACATTAAGTCAACTAAAAAGTTCAGTTATAGGCTATACTAATAGAATATATTATGTGGAGGTCAAAATGTCAAGATTTGAAAACAAGGTAGAGAAACTGAATCATTTAATCAAAGAAAATGGTATTCCTCCTGTTTTTAATGAATGAAAGGAATATATAAGGTCTTTGAGATACTGTAGAGAGACCAAAAAATGCAAAAACCTTTGAACTGTGAACCTAGATAAAGGGGAAAGAATTTCATATCAAAGGCATGATATATATATATATATATATATATATAAAATAAATATATAAATACATAGTTTTTCAATAAAATTACAGAAGAAAATTTACCTATCTTTGGAAGACTCATTCATATACATGATACACAATACAGTAAACAGACATGACCAGAAAACAATTCCGCATGCCATGTGACAGTCAAAACATTTAGTATACAACACAACAACAAAAAGCCTACTAAATTGTGCAAGGGTAAAGTTATACACAGATGCAGACCTATCTGAAGAAGCTTTCAATGGAAAGTTTGAAAGTCACAAGAAATTGGAAATATACATTTTCAGTTCTGAGAGACTATCTCTGCCAATGCATGCTACTATACTCAGCAACTATCTGTAGTAATTGACGGAGAAAGAAAGCTTTCCTTGATAAAAACAAAACAGGCTAAAGGAATTTATGGCGGCTATGCCACTTTTACAGAAAATATTGGAAGAAACACTACCAACTGAAAGCTGGTGTAAGGACAGCTGTTTAAAAAAAAAAGACTAAGGAAATGCCATTCATTAAAATATCTGGAATTAATACATGTTGCGTATTACTCAATAATGACTGAATATTAATGATCTCTGGTCCCCAGTCAAAAGACACAGACTAGCTGGTTGGCTCAGAAAACAGGACCTCTCTTTTTGTTGTTTCCAAGATACACGTATTTCACCATCAAAGTTGAATACTAACAGAGTGATGGGCAAAGGTAGTCCAAGAAAATGGAACCAGGAAACAAGCAGATTTTACTATCCTAACCCTACTCTAAGACAAAATAGTTTTAAAACTAAAACGTATTGAAAGAGACAAAGAAAGCCTCTTCATACTGATTAAGAACAGAATCCATCAAGAGGACTTTACAATTCTAAACAAGTATGCACAAAATACAGGTGCTCCTAATTTTTTTTTAAAAAAATAGTATGAGATATGGCCGCAGAGAAGTTCCAACACAATGCTGGTGGATGACTTTAATACCCCACCTTCACCAATGTGATAAATCTTCCTGACTAAAAATAGAAAAAAAAATTAAATAACACCATCAAACAAATCAACTTAGATATCTATTCAAGTTTCTTTCCAAACATTACAGAATACACATTTTCTCAGAAAATTATGTGATCTACTCTTAAAATAGATCACAAACTGATCTTAGCAAATACAGGAAAGTTTAAGTAGCATCTTGTATTCTATTGGATCATAGAGAAATGGAGCTGGAAATAACAGTAACATGTGAATTGAAAATACATAAATTCATTGAGATTAAATAACACACTACAAAATTATGAGTAGGTCCCTGAAGAAATCAAGAAGAAAATTTATAAGTTTTCATAACTGAGTGAAAATGAAACCGTAATAATGAATCCTTTTGACTGCTATGAAGGCAGCCCTATGAGGGAAATTTATAGCTGCAAATATCTGCCTTGAAAAATTAGAGATATGTTACATATAATACTTAATAATGTGCAACAAGCCCTTAGACAAACAAAAACAAACCCCAAACCTAGTAGACAAAGAGAAAATCATAAAACAGGCAATCAAACAGAAACACTGCAAACTATTCTAGAGAGCAATGAAAACTTATATTCCACCAGATTAAAAAATCTGAAAAAAAATGAATCACTTTCACTAATGCATGCAACATACCAACACAAACAAAAATGATTTACGACAGGCTGTAGCAGTAATTTAACTAACTAATTAGTTGATTAGCTAATGAGCAGGGGTCATGGAGACTGAAGAGACAACCCTCTACCTAGACAGGACTCCTAATGGATGGAGAGAAACACCAATGCATCTACAAAAACTTTGACCCAAAATTTACCCTGCTTAAAATATGTTCATGGATAAGATAGAGCAGAGATTGAAGGAACATCTAATAAATGTCTGACCCAACCTGAGACCCACCCCATAAGAGAGGGCCACCCCTGACACCATTAATGTTATTCTGCTTTGCTCGCAGACAGGAGCCTAGCATAGCTGTCCTCTGATAGGCTCCACCTAGCAGCTAATTGAAACAGATGTTGAGACTCATCGCTAAACATACTGGGCAAAGCATAGGAAGTCTTGTGGAAAACTAAGGGGGAAGGATAACAGGACCTGGAGGTAACAAGACAAACAGAACCAACTAACCAGTGCCCAGAGACACTTGTGGAAACTGAAGCACCAACCAAGGTCAATGCCTAGACTGGACCTATGCCATCTATACAGATGAAAGTGAAGGGCAGTTCAAACTTCGTGTGGGTTCCCTCGTGAGGGGAGAGGGAGGTGTTTCTGAAATAGACTCTGTTACTCTGCTGCCTACATTTTTGATCACTCCCCTCCGGCAGGGCTGACTCAGCAGTCCACAGGGGAAGAGTATGCACTCGGGCCTGATGGGACTTGATGACCTGGGGTGGAGGGTGGGGGCTCCCTTTTTCTGAGGAGTAGGGAAGGGGAGGGAGAAAAAGGTAAGGAGGGCCACTATGATTAGATGTAAGGTGAATAAATTAAAAAAAATTAAGGTCTAGATAGGTTTGCTGCAGAATTCTACCATGGGTTTAAACAACAATGAAAACAAACACTCAGATTATTCGGCCAAATAGAAAGGAACTACTAAAATAAAAAATAAAATAAAATAAAATAAAATGGAAATTGAAAGGTTGAAAGTTAGCCCAACAGTTAAAAGCAGTTGGTGATCTTCTAAAGGGCAACAGTTCAATTCCCAGCACTCACGTGGGAGCTCATACCTGCATGTGCCTGCAGTTCTAGAGATTCTAATATCCTCTTCTAGTTTCTACAAGTACCAGGAACATACATGAGTCACAGACACACACACTGGCAAAACACACATACGTATAAAGGAGTTTTTAGAAAGTAAAAAAGAAGAGAATGCTCCTAGTTTCTCCCTACAATGTCAGCATTACACTGGTACCAAACACAGATACAAGGAGGAAATGAAAACAACCATAGACTAAACTCCATAATTAATATATATCTCAAAAAAACATAGTGAAATGAAACAAAGCAAATTTAAGAACACATTATCCACCAATATAAGAATGGATCCATTCCAGAGATGAAGGATAGTTTAACACACATAAATCATTCAATGTTGCTTAGCACTAAATTACTTTGAGGCCTGAAATCACATATCTCAATAGATTCAGAAAAAAAAAAAACCTTTAACAAAATCCAACATCTTTTTTAGGATAAAAATCCTAAAGAGATTAGAGATAGAGGGGATATAGATCAGTGTAGTAAAGCTTATCTTCAACAAACAACAACCAACGTAATCTAAGTAAAATAAGGAAGATTTGGGCATCAATTTCCTTTACTGTTATTCAGTCTCGTACCTTGAGTTTTAGCTAGTGCAAAAAGAAAAGAGAAGCTAATAAAGCAATATAAATAGCAAAGGAAAAATTCGAACAGTTCTTATTAGCACACAATGTAATCATGTATAAGTGAAATTCCAGTCTCCACCATAAGAATAAAAAAAATGATCCATGAGATTTGGTTAGCAGAGGAGGAAGCAAAACATATGTGGAATTAAATTATAGAGGGGAAGGAAAAGGGGGAAAAAGTTTACATGGGAATGGGGTGGAAGGATCAAGAAAGGCAGAATCTATGGGGAAATTCTATATGAACCTACTACTGTATAAACTTCCTAAAATTGTTATTTAAACCAAAATTTTAGCGTCAAATGTGAAGCCTCTCCCTATGAGCTGTTGACAGGAGAATCTTGTGAAGATCTCCAAACAAGGCAATTTGTTATTACTGTGCTCCCTCACCAGATCTGGGTGGTAAGACCTTCCTGCTGAAGGCTTCATACACATTGGGTACAGAAAAATGGAGAAATGAAGTTGGAACTGAGCTGCAAACTCCCTACTGGATAATAGGCATAGTGCTGGAAGGTGCTGTGAAAAATCTTAGGGAAAAAAATCCTCAGTGAACTTTGCAGCCTAAGGTCTCCCGTGCTAGGCTCTGCTGTGCCAGGCAGAATGGACTCACACCTCATTTTGTGGTACAATAGTGGCATGACTGTTACAGGGGTAACCAACCACTTTCTGCTTGGTTTGGGGATCAGCTCCCATGAAAATGAACACATAAAGTATCAGTACTTTAAACTTGACCAAAAGCCTAACTGGGAAAGTTACAGACGCTAGGGAATAGTGTACTCTCATTGTTTTCTAAACAGAAATATCCAAATTGTATCCTAACCAATGATATTTGTACCAAGAGACTAGTGTTGTTTTCAGTCTAGGTCAGAGAAGCTTTGTATGTATGTATGTATGTATGTATGTATGTATGTATGTATGTATGTATTATAGAGGGTAATGGTTAAAAGAAGGAGCCTGCCACAGAGGGCCTCTGAAAGACTCTACTCAGTATCAAGCAGTTGCTGAGACTCATAGCCAAACTTTGGGCAGAGTACAGGGATTCTTATAAAAGAAGGAAGAAATAGAAAGGCCTGGAGGATGACAGGAGCTCCACAAGGAGAGCAACAGAAGCAAAATATCTGGGCACAGGGGTCTTTTCTGAGCTGATACTCCAACCAAGAACCATGCATCAAGATAACCTAGAACCCCTGCACATATGTAACCCATGGCAGCTCAGCTCCAAGTAGGTTCCCTAGTAAGGGGAACAGGGGCAGTCTCTGACGTGAACTCACTGGCTGGCTCTTTGATCACCTCCACCTGAAGTGGGGGACAACCTTACCAGGCCACAGAGGAAGACAATGCAGCCTGATGAGACTTGATAGGCTAGGGTCAGAGGGAAGGGGAGGAGGACCTCCCCTATCAGTAGACTTGGGGAGGATCATGGGAGGAGATGAGGGAGGGAGGGTAGGATTGGGAGGGGATGAGGAAGGGAGCTACAGATGGGATACAAAGTGAATAAACTGTAATTAATAAAAAATAATAATTCAATTAAAAAGTAAATAAAGAAGACTCACAACAGGCCAAAGTACTGAGAACAAACCACTTTTTAGTGCTGCTCTCTAAATGACATATATGTTTTACACTCTCTAAGGCCTAGAAAAATGTAACAGGAGAGTTGGTGGAAAGACTGACAAGCCAGAGGTTAAAGAAGAGTGTAATGGAACACTATGTAATGGATATGGCATGGCAATAATTAATACACAGATGTGGATGGCGACACATGCATACATACACACACACATGCACACACAAAGAGCATGAGGGTAAGTGGAAGTCTAATTGAGAAGAGGCAGCTCAGCGAGAAAGAGAGGAATACAAAGGTGATAGGCTGACTACGATGACAATATGCTCTACACATATGTATAATTGTCGAACACAAAATAATGGAAGATGAAGAAAGAGGAGACAGATTTCTTGATGTTCTTTCGACAGTGATTTTGGATAAGATCCACAAAACAAAGGCAAGAAAATTAAAAAAACATGCAAATGGGACTACATCAAACCAAAAAGCCCCATTATGGTAAAGAAATTAATCAACAAAGTATAAAGAAAATCTTTAAAGTGGAAAAATATTTTAAAAATGTATTATCTAATAAAGTTATACAAGACATATATGGCAAGTAACATAAAAATACCCAAGTGATGAACTAAAAAGAGACATGGGAGCTTACTAAACACTCTGGCATGGAAGATAAAGAAATGTCCAACAGGTACTTGAAAAGCTGTTTTAGTGCATGAAGACTCAGATGGGTATCACAGGGATTATGTAAACCTGTGTCAGGCTTGGTGTTTCATGACTAGTATCCTAGGCTTTTCTAGTTTGCTTTCTACTGCTGTACTAAAACCCTTAGCAAAACCAACTTGTGAAAGAAAGGTTTTATTTGCTCATTTTCCATAGTGTATGATCTATGGAAGCCAAAGCAGGAGCTCAAAACAGAAGCTTAGATGCATTAGTGAAGCATGGAGCAGGAAATGATTCCCTTATTGGCTTCCTCTTTTTTTTTTTTTTTTTTTTTTTTCTTGCTTGCTTGGCTACCATTCTAATCAGGCCTTCCCAGGGATGGGGCCACCTAGTGTCTGTGTCCTCCCACATCGATTAGCTCTTAAGATAATACACCACAGACATACCCCCAGGCTGTTGTACTCTTCAGTTGAGAGTCTCTCTTCTTAAGTGTGTGGAGGTTTGTGTCAAGTTGACAAAAACTATGACAGAAGCTGAAGTAGGATTTTTTTTAGGTTATATAGTGAGTCTTAAACCAGCCACAAACTTAACACAACTTTAGTATGAATGGAGAGAAGACACTGGGAGAGAATGGAGGCCAGCTCAGTCTGTCCAGGAGAGTGTGGAAAAGGAAGCAGCTGGAGACCTCCTCTCATAGCCATGCGCATCAAACCTTCCTTGTGATGTCTACAAGGGTCTTCTTCCACCTACCTGGGCTTTATTTTTTTTTCTTTTTAAGTAAACAAATAGACTTCAAATTAAAACCAGACAGAAGAGAAAAGGTTACTTCATACTTACTAAGGAAACAATCCATCAAGAGGATAGGACAATTCTAAGCATCTATGCTCTGAATACATGTGCACCCAGTTTCATAAAACAAATACTACTGCATATAAAATCACAGATTTGTGATAACAGGAGATTTCCATACCTGGATACCTTCAACAGACAAGTTGTCTGGATATATAAGTAAATCAATCAATAAATAAACAGAATTGGGTTAAATGACACTCTAGATAAAATGAACCCAACAGACATCTACAGAAATGCTACCCAAACACACACACACACACACACACACACACACACACACACACACACACACTCTTCTCAGCAGTGCAGGGAACTTTCTCCAAGGTTGATCATATACTATGACACAATGCAAACTTCATCAGCAATAGGAATATTAAAATAATGTCCTGTATTCTATCAGACCACAATATAATAAATGTAACAAATGTAATGTACCAACTGATTTCCCTGTATCTTAAAGAATTGGAAAGAATTGTCAGATCCTGTGGTAACTGGGTGTATGTAGAATTAGTTATTGACCATCAAAATCTTCATTTTGGGGAGGCAAGGTTCATACAATTTTAGTGTTGCTTTATTTATTTATGTAAAATCGTGTGGGAGGAGGACCCAAACTTAAACAAAACAAAACAAAATACGTCCCTGGACAATATTCTTATCCCAAGAAGCCTGAAAACTTCAGAGTCAAAATATGTTAAATTTCTTATGTTTGTGCATTTACTGTTTTTAATTGACATAAAACTATAAGTAGTCATAATGTTCTCTGTGATAATTCATTATATATTTATATATCTTTTATGTGTAAACCTAGTACATAATTATATATGTACATGAGCATATCAAATGGAGGACATGAGTTCTTTCCTCTCCTTATAACTTTATCATTTCTCTCTTTGGAGTCTTTGAACTCTTCTCTCTCTTCCAGTTCTTCCAAAATACACAGTAACCTGTTAGAAACTTTAGTCACTTTGCTATCAAATGAACACTGGAACTTACTTTCCCTATCTAACTGGACTTTGCTAATCATTATCCAACCTTCCTCATGCTTGCCTCTCCCCTTCCTTTCTTATGAAAAACTTTCATATATGAATCAAAACATACAGGACTTAGGTTTCTGAGCCTGACCTACATCATTTAAGCTTCTAGTCTCATCTATTTGGTTGCAAATAAACAAATTATTTTTTGTGTTTGTGAAATCCTTAAGTACCAAGTTGTGCTTACTTTAGTTTAATAGAAGCCAAGTAAATTTCTGGACAGAAGACTTTGTAGACCTAGAACAGAACTGAGGACCCACATCCTTTGTCAGGGCGTAAGTGTGGAAATGGAAGGGATTAACTCATAAAGGACTATGGATGGACTTGCAATACAGGGAGGGCTTGTACACATAAATGCTTGTGAAAGCCTCTTTTTTTACATGTATAATATGGGATCTATACCTTCTCTCTGTTTTTTAAAGTACAACTGGCCACTACCTCATGTGTGTCATCCAACTGGCCCCACCAGAAGGTTCCTGATGACTCAAAGCTCTTTCCCAGCTTACCTAGGATATACTATTATCATGCCACTAGAAATGTGCACCAAATAAAATTTTGAAAGTGTATCTAATATTTGTACTGTTGAAGAATTTAGTAAAACTGTATTCACTGGGACCTTAGAACAGAATATGGACTTATAGATAACATTTTGTTTTCCTTCCATTTACAAAATCTTTCCCTTTACATAATACTGACTGTAGAATCACAGGAACCCGAACCAGTCATTGTAATGATGTTAACTAAAATTCGCAAGTCAGGTAAAAGTGCTTCTCTCTATTGGGTTGTGAACATTAGTGTCTGGATTGGTGTAATTTTAAAATATTTGCATTTAACTAAAAATGAATGTTCCTGTGTAATGTTGTTATCTGGGGTATGTGGGCATGCAGATTTTGTCACTATCAAATCAAACTCTTGAAGCCCTGGTTTGTCCCACAATGTAGTCACAGAGGGATAATAGACAGTAAAAAACAGTCACCAACAAGTAAAGTGTCAGAAGCAGCCAGATTGCTGAGTCTGGGGAGGGACATCCAGTAATTTGAATACCAGGACTGGCTATCAGAGTTCCACAGGGACAAAAAATAAAAATAAAAATAAATTCAGTGCCGAACCATCTTAAGCTGAAAGAAAATTCAAGTACAGAAACTCATTTTGTAGCAAAGAGAGAAAAGCCCAAGCCTCAGTTGCTTGTTGGACTTGCCTGGCAGGAGCTGAAGTCAGAACCATGGGACTCTTAATGTCTCCTTCACATTTCTTTGCTGTATCATATACTGCCATGTCATTGACTCGCAGCCCTTCTCCCTCACAAAGCCCCATTCACCAGCATCTTTCCCAAGAGTCTCTTTGACTCATACATTCAGGTCTCTGTGTTAAACTAGATTGTAAGACTCCACATCTTAGCAATCCTCTGATCATTCATTCATGTGGGATTTCAGGGAGCTGGCCTGGTTTGTCCCCAATGACGCCCTCCTCACACCTACCCTCAATGTACTTCTTCAAAGAATGTTTGATAAGCACATCCACAGACCACAAATATTAGAAAGAATTGTTTTTATTTAAGGGGAGGAAAATATCTTCAAATGTTTCAATATGAAATGTTAAAATACTGCTCACTTCTACAAATATCCTCTCACCTTGAATAGAAAATACATGAGGCACTGGGGAATCAGGGATTGGAGAATTCCCAAAGCACTCTGACCGACCGGAGAAAGAGGATTTATGTAGATCTGTGTGATGGTCTTGGCCTACTTTCCTTCTATCAAAGAATGTCTCTTGGGCATTGGCCATTATTGAGAGAATATGATGATTCAGCTCTCAGAATGCTTAAGTGAAACCATTTAAACTTTTGTTTTTCATCATTATTTACCTCATTGCTTCTCCCTTACAATTACTGAGCTGCCTGACACCTGTCACTTCAGGCACAAGCATGTGTCTTCAAAGTATTCCTGGTATCCTATACTGATTGACAGCATGGCTCCTGCCTAGACCTGTGTCTGAATTATCCATCAATAGTCATAGATAAAAGAAACAGAATAATGAACACAAATGGCAACGCCTTATGGAAGTGCACTGAGGTTAAATCATGGATCCACTCCTTGTTGGTTTTGTTTTCTGGGATTTAATTTCCTCTTTTGTGTTTCAGTCATAATGATAAGCAAAGTATTTCACTTGGAACATTACTGAACTAATAGGGAAATGTGATCTACACACTTACCAAAGGTGCAAAATTTAAGTGTCCCTGAAAACAAAACTAAGTTAGTGATTAATATGTGTAATGCTTTTGCTGATTATGGTGGTATATGACTGAATGTTTTCTAGTCATTCTTCTTTTAATAGTAATTTTTACATCTTTTAAAATTTCATCTTCTTCTCTTCTTCCAAGTCCTTCCAGATCCTTTCCCCCGCTCTATTCACTCAACTTTAAGTTCTTTCTCAAAAAATAAACAAAAACTCAATACAACAAAAAACTCCCAAAAACAAAGTGAACAAAATAAAACCATGCCCAAAAGAAACAGAAAAATAAACACCAAACTGTAACAAAATCACACAAACACACACACACACTCACACACATACACCCTGTGCAATCTATTACTTATCGATCAACTAAGTTATAAAAAAAAATCATTTTGAATTTGAACAAGGCAAGCAGTTCACACAGTCAGAAGACCTATAAACACACTAGGCAGGCAGCCATATTTGTATGCAGAGGACCCGGTTCAGGATGTTGCGGGCCCGGTGCATGCTGTGTTAAGCTCTGAATTCATGTTAGCTTTACTCCGGTTGATTTAGAGGTTCTTGTTTTGTTAGTCTTTTTTTTTAAGACATTACTAAATCAGAGACAATGTCAACCAGGGACATCATCCCAGGACAGGTACCCCAAATCCTGAAACCTGGATTGACATGAGCATGTTGCCTGGCGCTGTCAGCATCTCAGGACTTGAGAATACAGAGCTGTTTGGAAGATAACAGCCGTATCACCTCTCTCCCCAAGACAGACAGCCTTTCCCCTCTCTTTCCTTCAAGGAAAATTAAATGAAGACAGCTAACGAGCAGTTTTATTTTCTTTCAGCAAAGGTCAGCAATCCCACAGCAGCAAATTAATCCCAATTAGTAATGATATTTTGTCTTGATAAATGATGACACATTTGATTTACTGTGTTTCTGGGATGCAGGCAGCAAATGTTAATGATTTGGTTTGCTGGGAATTTATACTCTTGCTCATTTCCCATTTGCTGATCTGATGTGGCTCCTGAAGACTTGGCTGCCTCAACTAATGAACTGAAAGTCTCTCAGGAATAATGGTGTGTTCTGCCTGCTCCAATTTTTTTTTCTTTGCCATCTGTAGAAATGCAGGTTCCTCTCAGAGAATATTTCTGGCAGCCAGAAAAGAGCGATTATGATCATATCAGTGTCGCTTGTAATTTGTATTTCACTTGTTTAGTGGCATCCCAAATAAATGGAGATTTCTCTACAGAACATAATTAATTATAGCAAATCCAGCATTAGGTGTGTGTGTGCGTGTGTGTGTGTGTGTGTGTGTGTGTGTATGTGTGTGAGCACAGATATGCATGTGTACTAGAGCAGAAGAACATACACATACAGATGAGATTTTTGTGAATAGAAACATATGTAGCCTTGCCTCATTTCTTTAAACTATTCTCATGCAGTTCACATAATGATTTATCTGCCCAGCTGGTGTACTTTAAATTAGAACAATGAGGATGTTTTCATGAAGTCCTCCTAAGTGGGCATGCCATCTTTTCCTGTGTAATAAATACAGGCATCAGTCAAATGGTTGCTTTATTCCACCCTGAGTCCCCACCTGCTGATCATATGTCCTTGGAGGATTGCTGGAGGCACATTTGGCTTTTCATAAAGGTTGTCACAGCCGTCCCCTGAAGCTGAGCTGGCTATGGGTGAATCTGAGTCTAGGGTTTGGCTTCCAAACATTATCAAAGATTCAAGCCTGTAGGAAGCCTGGGGGTAAATCAACGCTTCTACTTTTGAAAGGCTGGTATGCCTGCTCCATATTGGAACAATCTTTGCTCTAGAAAGCAGTGGAGATAGGCTTCAGCTCCAGAAGGCAGGGCTCTTTGCTTACATGACACTGAGAATAAAATATAGGGATCATTACCCATGCTCATGAGCCTGGAATGTTAGAAGCCTCATTTAGAGCCTCCTTCAGGGAACAGGATGTTTTCTTCTCACTCTTAATCATTGTTCTTACCATCGACTAATAAAAAAAATCAATAAACTTCACTCTTCTTGCCTAAGGCAACATTTATTCTTACAGCAAATTACTGGATCAACATGATGTAGCCTCCATTCTCTCCTGCCTTCCTGAGGCATCCTCTGTGCCAGTCTCTTTGACCCAGTTGCTTTTCCACTCTGAGATGAACCTCAATACCCTCTGTTGTTTGTAGAAGGCAAATGCTGTTTACTCCATTAGAGGCTTCTGGTTTGGACTGGTACAGGGCGAGACATGAGGGAACTTGTTCTTTGCCAGACATCTGTCTACTTCACTTCTCAGAGATGCCATCTTTCCCTCGTATTCTTCACACTGTGCCCAATAGAGCTGTACCACTCTATTTTAATTAAGAGCTCCAAAAAAGCAGACATCAAGACACAAGGAAAAAAATCTGAGCTAGCCATGGCAACACAGAGTTCTTAAGTTCTTCGGTGTCAGTGTAATCCTTTGTCCCACACAGGACATGAGATGTAATTAGCTGTACCCTCAGGCTCCAAGGTACCTGGGTAAGGCATTATGTCATTATGATGTTATGTATGTATATGATCAACAAGTATGGACACCCTTACATCAGATCCAGCCTTTGACGTCCAGCTGCAGTCTCACCCATCTTCTCAGGCTTTCTTGGCCAGCCTGGTCTTTACAGTCTCCTGCTTAATACCTCAGTGCATTCCCACCACTTATCTGTGCTGCAGGATACATGAGGTTGTGAGCATTATTCCTTCAGGTCAGATTGACCCTTCGCTGTCTTGTGGACAATGTGCTTAGAGCTGAGGAGGAAAGACTGCTGCTCTCTCTCGCTGTGTCATCTTTCCTATGTCCAGACAACACAGCTGCATTCTTATTTCACAGACTCTTATTAATGATTAATGGAAGGTTCCTCTGAGTGCTGCTCATAAACCTTTGGTCTATTCAATGTCAAACAGAGAGCATTTTGTGTTTGACCTCAGACTGCATGATTGGAATAGTTTGTTTCCCACAGAGGCATCAGAGCTCACCAAGCCCATGATATCCCCAGAAGGTATGTGCCAAAAAGAAAAATTTATGCATCTTTTATTGGAAATAAACTGCCAAATGACAACCTAATCACATTTTCTTTCTTTAACTGCTACCTTGAGAGCCCATTAAAACTTGGAGTTATTAAGAACTGCATGAAGGAACTTTTGACTAGGATCATGGTGGCAGTTCTGAGCTCATACAGGGGAGTCTAGGGAGGCCAGGGCTATATTCAATTGTTTCTTCAGTGCTCTGGGATTTACTGCCCAGAATGTGCCTTCTTGTTTCAGCCTGTTATACATCTGTAATTCTGCAACTGCCTATGAAATTATCAAAATTACAAAGTGGCACCCTTTCTACTTTCAGGAATGAGGTATTTTCAGTCTCTGCTTCATGGGTGATGCCAGTACATGACATTGATCATGTCTAGCAAGGTAGCAGAATACTGCTCTTTATTCAAGATTCAGTCAAATGCCGCTAATAAAATAGAGTCTCTCAAGACAAGACACAGACATAGAAACCACAGTTTCATACAGTATGTGGTAACTTAGAATAACACACAGCCAGATCTCAGCACTACGTCAGACCTACCAAAGCAAAGTATTTTAACTTTGGTCCCAAGTGGTTCAAATGTGACACGAGTTCACCCAATGCTCAACTTCACAAGGAAGCATATGTATTTGACAGAATGCATATGTGAAATTCTCAAAAAGTAAAAACATGAATACATGTGTGTATGTGTTGATACACTCGTTTATCATTCTAAACCAAATCAATATCTCCTAATAGCTTTCAGTGTCTAAGGTATATTCTGCTGTTCCTTTCCTCTGTTTTCTCCTCCGTGTGGCACCCTGCCTGAGTGAGAAGCATATTCTGTCAAGCTCATGCCAGACCATGAGTGTACTCCCTAGTCCAGATGGAAATACTCATGGCTAACAGTCAATCAGTTCTGAGTAAGGGTAAGTTCTGCTTAAAGAAATGAGTGTGTATATTTCATTAATCCTTTTTTTTTTAAATTAAGAGGTCAGGAGACATTTTTTTACATCAATCTTTATTGTAGGGATAAAAAAAGTAAGTTTACTTTACTAAGGTCAGTATCAGAGCAAAAATGAGAGAACAGGAAACTTGGTTCTATTACTTGTGTACTAAGACGGAGCCATACTTCACTCTTCCTGCCTGTCATGGCTAATGTCAGTTGCCAGCCTGGCAGGATCCACAACATGTGGATATGAGAAATTGTCTGAATTAGATTAACCCATGGGCATTCCCGAGAGGGATGTTTTTAATTCCACTGAGGAACACAGCATCATTTCTCAGCTTAGGGCTGGGCCGGGTTAGAATGAGAGTACTGGTAGCACACAAAGAAGAATCTCTCTCTGCTTCTTGACTCTAGATGTGATAAGACCTGAAAATGGGCTCACCTGCCACTGTGACTCCCCAGTGAGGGTCTGTACCACAAAGGTCTGGGCAAAAATAAAACATTTATTTGACCACAGTGACAGTAAAAGAAACCAAGACAGTGAGGAAAACTCAAATTTTAAGTATGTCTTCAGTCACCTAAACAAAGTAAGAGAACAAACTGGGTGTCAGAGAAGGAAATAATGGGAAATAATGTGACTGTCCAGTCCTATGTCATCTTCTATTCTGATTTTATATAGGGCAAAAGTTGTGATATTTCTTTGAGCATTGCCTTCATAACTGACCCTTGAGAAACCTTAACTATAAAGTTCGAAAGGACAGAGACCTTCCCAACCCCTGGAAATAAGAGGAAGCGTCTCATATGTGTTTTAATGTCTTTCTGTAAGAATGCCCCTCACATGTTTCTATCTCCAAACTTCTTATCACAGTTTTTGTAACCCATCAAAACATTTTGTCTTCCTACATTATTTGAAACAGACAAGAAGATTCATATAAGCTCTTTAAAACAATCCTCATAATTGGGCATGGCTCTGTGTGAAATGCAAATGTGAGTTTAAGCAAAATTTTGGTTTGTTTATTTTCACTAAGGGGAAATAATGTTTCGTAGGCACATCGTTTCCTTCCTTTCCTTCCCTCTTTTCTATACACATTTTTAGAGTTACATTTCAGCTTCAGTGATAGATTAAACAATATATAGAAATCAATGTACATGACAGTTATGAACATGACAGTTCAGTGGACATATGCATATTAAAAGCACTCCTTCAAGTCTGCATAGACACAGACTCACTCCTCATGATGGTACCTGCATTGGTCCATTACCCATGGCTTTTAGAGACTTCAGAGGAAAGGTCCTTTTTTTTTTTCCCTCTAAGGTTTCTGGATAACAGTAGCTGTTTTATGCTTCAAGCCAGCCATGTAAAGCAAGAATAATAATAAAATCCTACTAAAAGTGGATTTTAAAGTTGTTGCAGGATTTATAGCCAAGTTATGAAGACGAGAAAAATAAATATCAATGAAAAATAAAATACTCTACGACTTTTTAAAACACTAAAGAATTTTTTTTCATGGATGTTTTTATGCAGACGAGGGAAACAGGGAAAGCAAACTGCCAAGAAAAAGGGGACATCTGTGTGGAAATTGAAGCCTGGAAACACGTGCATTTGGAAAACAGCTTGATAAGCAAAGGTGGGCTGACAATTCCACGTCTAAATATAGCTGTAGCCATACTGACAGGGAACAGATATGACAGAGAAAGGGATGAAATCAAAGCAAGGCAATTTATGTCATGAAGAAACATGAGCTATAATGATTTCTGAAACAGATGTTATGAAGATAAAAAAGTAGTTAACTTTTTAAACTACACAGTTATATTTAAGGAAAATAAAAATTATGGAATAAGCCTATAGCAGCTCTTTCAAAATACTAATAGCAAAGAGGTTGACAAAATAATTCTGTTATATCTCAGTGTTAGACTTGGGGGAAGGAATGTATGGTTGAATGATGTTGCCGGGTGTTCAAAGACACCATGACCTGCTGGTTAAAGAATATTATGGGGTCTGTGAAGAAGGGCATCAAGAAAATATTGAGAAGCTGCCATTCCATGAAAATGTTTATCATGATGGTCAGCAAGAGAAGATGAGTAGCATTCTGTTGTTCTCAGGATAAGAGGAGCAACCTTATGTGAGGTATGAGAGCACAGAGGAAACTGAGGCTGAGGGTGGTGTATAAATATGGGGGTAACTCTCTGCAGATAAATGCCTACGTTAAACAAGTGAGAAGAAGTTCAAATGCCACAGATCGAAGCTGTGCTGGTAAAATTCATAGGATCTAAAAATCACCTAAGATGCAAACCTCTGAGCATGCGTGTGAGGCATTATATTAATCAGGGTAATAAAAGGTGGGAAGGCACCTTAACTATGGTAGCGCTACCTCATGGTTAGGGGACTGGACCGCATAAGCAGGAGAAAGCCGGTTCTGCACTAACATCCCATCCACTCTCTGTTTCAAGCTCTTGCCACCACTACTCCTCTGCCATGAAGTCAGACAATGAGCCTGATTCACCCACCCTCCCGTCCTTCTTTTTCCTTACTTCCTTCTGGGGCTTTCTTTTGTCAAGGATTTTGTCACAGTAATAAAGCAAATTATTAAAACAGGGGCCAAGATCAAATCCTTACTTATTTTGTCTCTGTCTCCAATGTAGCTTAACAGAAGAAAAGATGTGCCCAATTGCAGGAATAAAAATGCCTTACCTCGCTCTCAACAATGAAGCAAAACTATGGGAATCATTAAATAAGAATGAGAAAAAAGCAAAACAATACCAAGAGAACAATTTATCAAGAGAATAAAACTCAGAGAAAACTAGATACTGAAACTAGTAGGAAAACTTAAATAATTGTGATGTGTGCTAAAGACAATCACACTTGTTTGTGTGTGCCAGGAGAGATTAACTGGAGTTACTCACAGTCAGAAATAATGCTTCCATCAATGCCATAGAAATTTAGCAAAATCCCAGTGCCAGGCAAAAGATACCTCTTTTCAAATTGTTGGTCAAGGCTGGCTATGTGTGTAAGAAACTGCCAAAACAATGAAAGCTATCCCGATTGCTCTTCACTGCCTGACGGAAACTAAGGGTAAAACCCTAATACTGAGCATGTCAAACATTTTGATCACAGGATTTGGAGTAAACAGGCTGGTGCTGACCTGGAAGTCTCTTCCCTGAAAATTAGCTCTTGTAATATCTGAGGGCGCTATGCAAACTGCCAAGGAGGAAAACTTATCAAAACTCATGCCAAGCAGCAAATCCCATAAGCAATAATGACAGGCCTGACAAGATACACCCAAGGGTATAAGAGAGCAGCAATAGCTTGGTTACAGGTAGCTTCCTGAATGGACTTAAGGTACACTTAACAGGAGGAAACTCATACCTGCTGCTATGAACTTAGCCAAGAATCTTTAGCTGCGACAGTTTTAGTCTGTAGAGGAGAACATATTACCACCATTTTGTTAGATTAATATAGGTTCCACCAATATTCTAAATACTTATCCTAATACACATAGATAAGTGTAGCCCTCATTCCTCATCAAAGAAGTTTCTCTTTGGCATAACTTATTAAAGAGAATCTACAACTGGTCAGAATGTAGAGAATAAGAGACATTGCGGGGGGTGGCTAATTTTTGATTGGGAATCTATATAACCGACACCCAAGGCTCAGGGAACATTATAGAAAATTGGTGAAAAGATCTTAAAATCAGGATGTCCTGGAAGAATGCTGTAAGATGGCATGTCCTGGAACTTACAGGGGTGTTACACCCATGGACCCTTAACAATGCAGATATCCAGAGTAGACCACACAAGTTGGCATGCCAACATAGCTGAAGAAAGTTCCACAATGCCCCACTCACAAGTGAGGAGTTCCGGGCAGTTAATAACTGCTGAGGGAGTGAGAGTCATGCTTATTCAGAGGCAAACCACTGACAGGTTGTCCAGACCTAAGAGTGTAGCTCAAAACCCACATACATATGGGTAGAACCAAATAAACATAGTAGAATATATTCGGGGGTGGGATGGCATGAGTGTGGCAAGATTTGGAAAAAGAAGAAAATGAAAGGTTGGAAATGATATTAGTATAATCATTCTGAAGATCTCTAAGATAAAATTAAAAAAAAAACATTTGGAAAGATAATTCAGATACGCAAGGAAGAATTTGGCTGAAGAAACAGAATTATTTTAAATGCTGAATAAAAGTGTTGAGCTGATTTCTAAAGTGGACTAGAGATAATAGTTTGACACTCTAATCAACACATGCAGAGCCAGGTGTCATGGCGCATGGCTATAATCTCAGTACTTGGGAGTTAGGGGTAAGAGGACAAAGTTCAAGGTTGGGAGCTGGGGAGACGTGTCAGTTTGTATGAGTATTTTAAGCAAAATCATGTAGACTGAAGTATGTATCGAGCATCCATGTACCTAGCCAACAATCAAACAAACTATAATTCCAACTCCAAGGGACCTTTCTGGGAGAGAGACAGAGACAGAAAGAGAGAGAAACAGAGAAAGGGAGACAAGCCAACCTTGGCTTCATAGTGAGTTTGAAGCTAGCCTGGGCAATGTGACACTCTGTCCCAGCCAGACAACCAAACACAAATAAAACAAAGCTACACAGCTAAGAAAGACTCATCACTGAGCTTGACTGATAGCTCGGTTAAAAGTGTTTTAATTAAGCATTAAAAAAAAGTAGTGGGGGCAGAGCCAAGATGGCGACGAGCACACACAGTTTCTGAGGGTGGAATATCTGAACTTCTGAGTTGGTGAATGGAAGGACCTCTAACTGAGGAAGACAACGGTGGAGCTTTCTAGACAACAGGGAACATCACAGGAGGTGAAAATTTGGTCTCAGGTCACCCGGGGACTTGTTTGGGGAAGGAGAGAAACGATCCTTTGATCTCGCGGCACTCCCCTCCCCCAGACCTCCCTCCACCTCGGCACAGCGGCACAGCTGACTGGTCTTTCTCAGAGCAGACCTAACTGCCTGAAGTATACAGGCACTGGGGCAGAGCTCCAAGCCCTTTAGTGGCAGGCAAAGATCAGCAGTACGTGTCCCAGAGTCCCAGATCCTCGAGGCGGCTGCACCATCCTCCCAGAGCTGACAGTATGGCCCACCCAATCCCACAGTGACAGAGAATACGCTATATATTCACCAAAACCAGGCAGAAACGCCATACACCCTAGATACACCAGGCGCTGGGCCTCCCAAGCTTGGAGAGCACAGTGAAGAGACCCCAGGACTTCCCAGAAAGCATC
>REGO01000127.1:4264071-4277325 GCA_010120015.1 Rhombomys opimus
AAGGGGCACAGTGGTGATGAGGGAGGGAGGGAGGGAGGGACTGGGAGGGAATGAGGGTTCGGGGCACAGCTGGGATACAGAATTAATAAAATGTAACTGATAAAAATAAAAATAAAAAACAAAATGAATATATTGTAAAAATAAATAAATAAATAAATTTTAAAAAAAAGTAGTGTGAAAGCATAAGAGCTCCCAAGTCATGGACCTTTCTGTTTACAAACAATGTAATATACAGGTATCCAATGCCACCATTACTGGGTCACCCCCTGGCAAGACAGCAATGCCTGTTGGTGGGGAAAGAAACCACTCTATAGATGGTTTCAAGGAACAGGATCTGCTTTATTGCATGTGAGCAACCACTCATACAGTGGAAGCTTATTGACTGTGATTGGTTAGTACATTACCTGAAGGGGATACTGAGAGCTCATATTTGAGCTCTCTATGCAGAAGAAGCACATTTGTAGGCACAGAGAGTCCAGACTCCTATCTACAGGTCAGCTACTGGCTACTCATGCTACTTCAGAATTCAGTGTTCTGATTTCAGGAGCATGGTATGCCAGGTTTATTTAGAAACACATTATACCAAGTAGACTGGCCATGAGGTCATGCCTCCATTTTCTCCTACAATTCAAAATACTAACAACAGAGAAGAGGAACTGGGAAGGTGGCTCAGTTTGTAGTGCTTATTTGCAAACATGAGGAGCTCAGTTAGGTTCCCAGAACTCACAGAAAATATATTGGGCAAGGTGGTGCACGCTGGGGAAACAGAAGGATCCCTGGAATTCACCTGTTAGCCAGGCTAGCCTAGCTGGTGATCCTCATGCTAAATCTGTTCATAACACAGATTTCTGAAGGTGACTGCCAAGGTTGTTATCTTCTGCCCTACTCTCTCTGTCTCTCTCTCTTTTCTCTCTCTCTCTCTCTCTATATATATATCTTATATATGTGATACATCTATCATATATATCACAAATGCACACACATAAAGATGCACAGAAATGAAAAATGAAAGAAAGAAAAAATAAGAATATTTAAAGATATAATGGCTAGTAATGTTCTTACAAATAATCAAGGGTATGAAAATAAAGATTGCAGTAAGCTATCATTCAGCTAAGCAGATGTACAAAAATGACTTACATGTTATATTCCAAGTGTGATGAAGAAGACCAGGGATGCCTTAAAAAAGGACAAGAAAAAAAAATCCATCTGGTGCGAACAGTTGAAAAGCAACTCTACCAAAAACACATTTCAGTTCTCTTTAGAAGTCAGAGAGCTGAATGACAGCAGCAAGTGCTGCAGCTACAAAATCTAGCATCTAGGAAGGCTATCCAGAAGAAGCAATCCACTGATGCTTTATAAAAGAAGAAACAAATACCAATTCAGAAAAAAAACCCTACAAGGCTGAAACAATTAATTAAAAGCACACTCATACTTCGCAAAAAAATAACACTGGTTCATTATACACAAGGAATATTATTCTCAAAAATTTGGGTCTATATGAAGACGTGAGGACCAGTATAAGTGGCTAAAAATAACGATAAATGTGATACATACTTGTTTCAAAGTAGCTTCCCATCTAAACAGAAATAGTAGCAAAGTCGTATAAGCTTAGATCATTCATAAACATAAAACTGATGGCAAGAATAACGTGAAAGATAGAAGATAACAACTGGAAACATTCTTATAGGCACATGTAAACCAGTACAACATTACCAGAAGCTAGATTGTGATTTAATAAAATAATTTTTGTAAATTCTTTAAAACTGACTAGTAAAACTTAAAACTTTTAATAAAACTTATGATAACAATGAGGCAAAGAGGACACTATGTGATGAGAAAGAGCTTAATTCATCCACTTGTCATAAAATTACAAACACATCTACAGCCTACATCAGTATACCTAAGATAAAAAGCGAACTCTAGTAGGCCTGAAATTAGAGACATGTCGCAACAGAACAGTGTTTGAGATTTTGATGTCTCACTTTCCACAATGAGCAAACTGCATGAAATGTAAACATGCCTGGTATCATTAACCAAGCCATCACCCATGGTTACAGAAGTCAAAGACTCTGAGTTGCTGATGTAGTTCAAGATATGTGTAACAGTGCGTTTAATATATTACTTAAATGGGCTCAAATACAGAAATCATGTGATTATTTCTGTAGCTGTAGTAAGGGCTTTTTAAAAGGGCCACCATCCCTTCATGACAAAGGATCCGTTGAGGTGAAGAATAAAAGAAACTTATCTCAACATAATAAAACCTATACATGACAAGCCTACAGCTAACATTCTGGTAAGTAGGGCAAAGTTCAAGCCATTTTCACCAAAATCAAAAGCAACACAAAGGTGTCCTTCAGCAACTCCAGTTCAACAAGTTCAACAAGGGGGCAGGCATGAAATTAAAATATAAAAATCAGTGGTCTTCCTTCATGACAATTAAAAAGCAAGCAGAGGGAAAAAATACTGAAGGAAGGCTTCCATTGTTATTGTAGATACATGGAGTATTTTGGGGTAAAGCTAACTATGCATGTGCAATCCCTCTACACTGAAAACTTTAAAACACTAAGCAAAGTGAAGAAAAGCTCCTGTGCACACACATTGGAAGGGTTGGTGTTGTAAATACAGGCATCTTCAAAAAGCCACCTGCAGATCCAGTGCAGTCCTGATTAGTCCCCTTCCATTATTCAAACAGATAAGAAGGACAAAAGCCTTGGATACCCAAAGCAAAAGAATAATGCTGGAGGTCTCTTCATATCTGATTTCAAATTATACTGCAGTCCCATAATAACAAATACAGCATGGTATTACCACAAGAATAGACACAGTGGAACAGGATGGAAGATACAGATATAAAGTCATGCATCTGAGCTTACCCGATTTTTTACAAAATTACCCAAAACTTCACAGTTAGAAAAATCAGTCTTTGTCTTAAACGTTAGTAGAAAGTCTCGAAATCATCATAAAGAATAATGTAGCCCATGGCAGCTCAGTCTCCAGGTGGGTTCCCTAGTAATGGGGAAATGAACTCAGTGGCTGGTTCTTTGATCACCTCCCCCTGAAGGTGGGAACAGCCTTATCAGGCCACAGAGGAAGACTATGCAGACAATCTTGATGAGACCTGATAGACTAGAGCCATAGTGAAGGGCAGGAGGACCTCACTTATCAGTGGACTGGGGAAGGAGCATGGGAGAAGAGGAAGGAGGGAAGGATTGGGAGAGGATGAAGGAGAGGACTACAGCTGGGATACAAAGTGAATAAATTGTAATAAATTAAAATTTTAAAAAGTAAAATAAAATATTTTCTCAAGTGTCCAAAAAACAAAAACAAAAAAAGAATAAAGCTAAGTGTCCAACTATCATTGAAATAACTTCCAAATATATCAGAGACCTTACTACAAGATCTGAATCTTTTAAACCACTTGAGGGAAAATATAAATATAGACATACTCATGGAATTTCTTTTGAAATAATTCTTATTATTTGTGAGATCTATACCATGTATTCGATCTTATTCACACCCCTCTCCAAACTCTTCACATATCTACCCTCTTCTATCTCCCTCCAAACTCCACCATTATTTTTCCCCCATTGAGCCTAGTTTGCATTGCTCAACTACTTCTCCAAGTGGGGCCTTGAGTGTGCCCCTCCTACCAGGAGTCACATCATCAAAGAAAGTTGCTCGGGAATTAAGGCTAACAAATTGCAAATGGAACAAATTAAAGAGTTTCTGTGCAGCAAAGGAAACATAACTGCAAAAGGACACAGACTATAAAAGAGAATTGACATCCAGTATATATGAGGAACACACACACAAAAAAAAATAAGCAACAAATTAAACAATCCAACCAATATATGGGATAATGGAATGAATGGTCAGGTTTCCAAAGATGAAATACAAATGACAAAACATAGGAAAAAAATCTCACTGGTCATTAAAGAAAAGTAGATCAGAATTTTGTTGATATTCCATCTTCCTTTTGTCAGAATTACAATCAATAAAAAAACAACAAATAAATACTGAGATGGATATAAACAATGGGAATCCTTATACTCTGTGCTGAAAAGACTGTAAGTCAGGGTAGCCACCATAGAGGTTAGGATGGATTTTTCTCAGAAAATTAAGCAAGGATCTTCTGAGTTGCGGCACTCTTGGCCACTTACCCGAAAGATGTTGAGGACACATCACAGAGACAGTTGCACCTCAGCGTTTGGTTCACAATAGCTACGTTATAAAACTAACCCTGGTGTCCGATGGCAGAGGTGTGGATACAGAAATTGTTTTGTATAAGCAGTTGAATTTATAGCCACAAAGTAGAATGATGTTTCCTTGTTCGCAAGAAAATGGATATAACTGCTGATAATTGTGTTGAGTGTTTTAATCAAGTCAGTCACACACATACACACACACAAACAAATCTCAAACATGCATTTTTCAATCATGTATTTTCTCTAATTCACTTTTATAGATAATTTTTATAGATAACTAATGTCATTTACAAATGTAAGACAAGTAAACTCTCTGCAAACAGAGGCAATAGAGGAGTGGCTGGGGAGAGAAAGAACGTTAGGGGACATGGAGTGATGTGTTCAACATACATTTGTATAAATTTAGTAAATGACTTTTTTTAAATGAAAGAGCAAAAAGATATGTTGAAAAATTGAGGTAGAGAAGGTGTAGGGATGGCTAGTTTAGAGTTAGAGAAACATATGAAGATCAGTGTACCACAGCTAACTCCCATTAGGAAGTAATTACCACAAAAGACTCCTGCAGAAACTGAACAGTACAATGAGTTGACTAGTGGGCATCAGCCAATCTATCCCTGGGCACTGCATTGCTATTACACATTCTGGGCTCTGAAACAGTGTGGGGAGGATGCCCTTGGGTGGGTCAAATACCAGAGGCTGCTATCCTCCAAGACTGATCTAGATACCACCTAACTGTGGAATGCTACAAACTGGCAGCGGCAGAGCCGACCATGTGTCAGTCATTGTTATAGAAAGGTTGTTGTGGAATGGACCCAAGCCATCAGATGACAAGTTGGCTAGATTGGGAAGCATCTGCTCTGAAGGGAGCATGAGATTGAGTATAATTAGGACCATAAACCTATTCTTCTTCTCTCAGGACCCAACCAGCACGGCTTCCAAAGGCTTAGAGAATATTTCATGCAGACATATTATTGAATGTTGACATCATACAAAGAGTTCTTCTATACTATAGGATGGGAGGTATAAGGTTGAAAAGGTTCATGGATATCAACGTTGTGCTCTTAGAATTGAGCCAGGAGTCAGCCACTGAGTTCATGTCAGAGACAGTCCCTGCTCCCCTTACTTGGGAACCTTCATGGAGACTGAGCTGCCTATGGGCTTCATTTGAGCAGGGGTTCTAGGTCATCTCCATGCATGCTCATTGGTTAATTCATCAGTTGCTGCTGGACCCCCTGAGCTCATGATTACTACCCACTGGAAAGGTGGCCTAAGTAGGCCACAGAGAAAGAAGATCCAGACAGTCCTGATGAGACCTAACAGGCTAGGGTCAGTTGGTAGGGGAGGAGGACCTCCCCTATCAGTGGACTAGAGGAGGGATGTGGGGGAGAGAGGGAAGGAAGGTGAAACAAGGAGGAGATGAGGAAGGGGACTGCAGTCAGGATACAAAGTGAATAAATTGTAATAAATAATATAATAAAGAAAATAATTAAAAGGGAGAGTTGATCCAAGATGGCATTCATTACCATGAGAGGTAATTTTTTAATTATTATCTTCAGGGGTTAATAATAATATGGTTTGATCAAGGTGATACACTAAGGACTTCTTGTGTTTATGCTTCTGAGGTTACTATCTTTCAAGACTGAAATTCATTTTGAGTATCTGTGTGTATTTGTGTGTGTGTGTGTGTGTGTGTGTGTGTGTGTGTGTGATGGTATTTTTACTAACTCAGGAAACAAAAGGAAACCAGAAGTCTAGTTTCCACAGAGAACACCTGTATACATGAACTCTCCTCTCCCAGCCAGTGTGAATGTAAGTCTCTTCAGTTCCTGGGAATTGCTCCTAACATTAAGGAGGTGCTTTGGATGGGGTTTTATTTCCCTCCTAGGAGTGGCTAGAAGACACCACTGATTGATTTGCTGGAACTATGAAGGACTGAACCTCTGTTCCTTCAATTTAAGATGTTCTGAAGGGCTATTACAGGCCCAGAGTTTACTTCCTCTCCAATCTGTAGCCTGCACCGTGTTTAAAAAAAAAAAAAAGTTTAGGTAGGTAAACTTTTATTGTTTCCAATTGTATTGTTACCAACAAGTTTTAAACTATTTACATTGTTTTCAATATATCATATACATCACATAAATACTTTAAATGTATGTACACTTTATATATATGTATATACTGTAAAAAATCTTCACAACATTTTGCTTCTCCATTGCAAAGTTGCTTGCAGAAATGCAGCCTCAAACAACGGGCTTTATTATAGTTACAGGATTAATCTTTAAACTCAGTATAAGCTTGGTTTTGATGTGTTGGGGATCAAGTTCATAGGGCACTATAAAGGTGTGAAGGGTAACCAAGAGCCTGTGACAAACAGGCACTGGCAACTCTTCTCTTATCAAACAGTCCCACCTGGCACCAACAGTCTGAAATATGTTGCTAACCAGTGCATCAGAATAAACAGCCTGACAAACTTCAGCGCGGGTTTATTTATGTGCCATTTCTCTTTATATTTCTAGATGTGATTTTGAAAATAAAACATAGAACAGAGTGAAAGCTGCTTTATCCTTAATATTTAATGTCAAAATCTGTCTGCCTGCTTTTCAAAATCAGACCCAGTAATCGATGGAGTGAATGTGTAGAAGAGCATCCGTAATCCGCAAGAAACATATGGTGCCATCCAGTCATTCTCTAGCAGATGGAATACACTTTAGGCCAAATAAATTTGAAGCAATTACATTAGTTCTGACCTTCAATATGAAATTGAGTATGGAAAAAGCCCTGGAAAAAAATTAGGAATACATGAAGAAGTATAACGGTGTCTCAACAGAAAAATCCGTAATCTTACATTACAGGCCCATGGAACCTAAAAGAAAGTATCAAGGCTATTTCTTAAAGCTCAAAATAACTTTCATTTAGCAAACGATGTAGAAGGTAATTTTTCATAAGTTAAATATAAGAAAATCCTGACAGGAAAATTAAAGGTCACTTGGTATATGTCTCGTTAAAGGATTTAATGAACACGATGGTATTCCATAGGGGTTCTTACAGAACATGTTGGGTTCATGGCACAAAGGAGTGTTAAGAGTCCCTCAGTATTTAAAATTGAAAGGGACACTGGTTTATTCATTCACAGGAGACAGAACCTGGAGGTAGGCTTTGGGGGGCAGATGTCTATTGGCATGAGGCTTGTTCACTCCAGAGCACAAAGCTAAAGTTCAGGACTGCTTCACTGCAGAAAAGTCATCTTGCCAGTGGTGACAGGTCTGAAACTGATACCTAGGGACCAAGGCTGAAACAAAAATATAAGAATGCAATAAAACAGCTATAAGCGATTCATGGGCAGATTTAAGAATCAATAATTTTACATGTAAAGTTTATTGCTGAAAATCAGTGTGGGAGCCATGTTTTATTTTCATCTACAGTAAAGTGACTGGGCTTTGTGGTAACGGGAAAGGAGGAAGAAAAGGGAATGACGGTTTGAAGCAAGCAATTCCAAAGCCATGTCAATAATCGGTTGCTGTCAGAGTCGTTTATAGCTGCTGTAAGCTTCTTTACTGCAATTTCCTTGACTTTCCATCATTTTTCTCTAACTTTCTCAGACTATATATAAAATGTTATCTTGTGGGTTACGTACTCCTTTGTGTCTCATTGGCCAGGGTTATTGCTTAAACGTGCTGAGAAGCAAAGGTGGAACAGTACATCAAATGGTGATTATTCAAACCCCATTTATTACAAGGGGGAATGGAAGTCTAGAATCAGCTGGGACCACACAAAACTGGGTGATGTTAACAACGGAGTGTATTTTTAAAGAACTGTCAATGTATAAAATAAACAACCGTTAGTATTCGAATCAGTTGGTTTGAGTGCGGAATTCTCTCCTCCTTAAAGTTTTCATGCTATAATGTAACCCTGTATTTGAAAGTGCAATGGAGAGACCAACAGTCAGACAACATGCAGAGATGTAGAGACCTTGAAACACTCAGTCCTAAAATGGATGTCTTCATCTAAATCTCTTTTCAGGTCTCAGAGAGCCGTGCAGAAGAGGAGGAGGAAAGACTGTAAGAGGCAGAGTGGAAGGAGGACATCGGGAAAATAAGGCCCTCTAAACACAGCGGGACCCATGTACATATGAATGCATTCTATGGCAACAGAATTCTCTGAATTCTCAGGGCCTGCACCAGATGGAGTCTGGGAGCCAAAAGGAGAAGTGGGCACTGGTCCCCATCCATAATACAGAAACTATCTCCAATTGATAATAGTTCACATAATTTTTGTCAGGGTATTTTTTTAACCTTAAAGTTCCTCTGCACATCTACTCTGGTCCAGTTTTGTGTTTTTATGGGAACACTGTGAACGCAAACATGTGTGTCTTTGTGTCTATATAATTTTCCTGTGCTCTTTTCGTTGGCTCATTTTCTTCTGTTTATTTGTTTTGTCCTCTCCCTATTTGTTCATGTTTTTTTCTTATTTTGTTTTTGTATTATTCTCTACATGCGTGTTTGTTTTCTAAGGAGAGGCAGAGAGGGTGTGAATTTGGATGGGAGAGGGGAAGACCTCAGGGGAGTTGGTGGAGGGGAATAGTAATCAGAACATACTGTGTGAAAAACATCTACTTCCAGTAAAAGAAAATGTGATTGTATTTTGAGGAGGAAGTCTTTAGGGAGGCAAGCAGGGTCACGTGAAGTCATTAGTGTGGGCCCCCATCCAATATGACTAGATGTTAAGGCAAAGATGCAGATGCATACAAAGAGCTGACTGCATCTGCACTGGGAGAGGACAGAAATCCTCAACATAGGAGATGAATCTTGACTTCTTAAAAGAAATCATCTTACTAGGGCACCCACTTGGATACTGAGCTACCATGGGCTATATCTGAGCAGGGGTTCTAGGTTATATGTATACATGGTCCTTGGTTGGAGATACAGTCTCACAAAAGACACCTGTGCCCAGATATATTTGGTCCTTGTGGAGCTCCTGTCCTCTCCAGGTCATACTAACTCCCCCTTCTTTCATATGATTCCCTGTACTCTGCCCAAGGTTTGGTTATGAGTCTCAGTATCTGCTTTGACACGCTGTTAGGTAGTCTTTTAGAGGCCCTCTGTGATAGGCTCCTGTCCTGTTACTTGTTTTCTCCTACATCCAATGTCCATCCCATTTGTCTTTCTGAGTGAGGGTTGATCATCTTACCCAGGGTCCTCTTTCTTGTTTATCTTCTTTAGGTGTACACATTTCAGTATGTTTATCCTGTCTTATAGGTCTAGTATCCACTTTATAACTCAATGGCTGGCTCTTTGACCTCCCCCCACACACGCCCAAGGGAGGAGCAGCCCTGCTAGGCCACAGAAGAGGACTTTGAAGCAAGGCCTGAAGATAACTGATTGGCTAGGGTCAGATTAAAGTGGAGGAGGACCTCTCCCATCAGTGGACTTAGAAAGGGGTAGGGAGAAGATGAGGGAGGAAGGGTGTAATTGGGAGGGAATGAGGAAGCCAGATACAGCTGGGATTCAAAGTTAATAAACTGTAACTAATATTTAAGAAATAAAAATTAAAAAATAAAATTAAAATTAAAATTAAAAAAGAAAGAAAAGAAATTATCTTTCTGCACTTTAACCTTGGGTGGCTAACCTCCACTACTGTTAGGAATTTCCATTGTGTGTATTCTTCCTCTGTTCCTTTCATGTGGCAAATCTAGCAAACTGATGGAGTTGGTGCCTGTTTAAAATCCAACTGTCCCTCTGCTTGCCTTGACCCAATGAAATCTAAAAGAGGCCAAAACACTCACTGCAGAACAGTTAATCTTACTTGTTTTCCTCATTTTTCGTGTGGGGTGGCAAATAATGTTCTCTTCCAGTTAGTCTTTGAGCCAGAACATTCGAAATGATTTTATGAAAAAAACAATTCTAATGAGTTGTTCTCACTTTAAATAGCTTAAATCCTAACTTGAGGACAGGCCAGAATTTGTTGCTTTCGTGCACAGAAGTGCAGAAGACAGGCTTAGCGCCTCTAAGTGTGTCTGTAGCCCGTGGAGTAGTTAGTGACTACTATTTCAGGATTTGAGCTGAGTCGCCAGCGCTCAGAACGATGGGTTTTCATTTTGTTAGGACTCTAAAGTTTCCTTCTCATTTTTGTTTTTATGCAGTTGTAACCAGAGTGCACCATATACACGGGGTGTGTGTGCAAATCGTAAGTGTTCAGACTGATCCATTTTCTCAAATGAACACATCCAAACTACTGTCCACACATCCCCATGCAGCTCCCAACAAAGATTTCCCTAAACTCTTCCACCCACATCCAAATATAACATCTCTCCATCCGTGTGGATGTATGTTCACGTATGTGGATACCCATGGAGTTCAAAGTTGTGAGTTACCTCGGAATTTGGAGGTATAAACAGTTGTAAACCTCCAAATATGAGTGCCGGCAACTGAAGAAAGCAGTACACGCTCTTAATCACTGGTGCATCTCTCAGCCCTTTTGACTAATTTGTAATGGTTGTCTATCTTTTACTGTCTTGTAAGATATCTTGGCATGATGTGTGTAAGAATTATTCACTGGTTTATGTCACATTTTCTTATATTTGCTTCATGGCATCACTCTTTTTTTGTTGTGCTTTTTGAAAGAGAAAAAGTTACTTTACCTGCTTTTAATTTATTTTAATATCCCCCACCTCTTCTCTTTTTCATTAAACATTTTATTTCCACCTACTTCAAAATCATAAAGGTGTTTGCTCCATTTTGCATATTTTACTTTTGCATTTATATATAGCTGCAATTTCATTTGTGCGTCTCATGGATAGATAGTAGTTTTCTCACATATGATGATAATAATATCAAAATTATATCCGTACAGTTTCTGTTCTCAACAACATTAGTTTTGACAGTAGTAATAAGCAAGAATTTGTGCTTATTACCTCTGCAGAGTGAGCATGCTCAGTCTCCTTAGATCTGGCTACCCTAGTGGGTCTGTGTCACACACAGTCTCCAGCAGCGAATACACATAAGCAGCATCAATTGTTTACCGCTCATTCCTGTAACTTCCATACTTTCCCACCTGCATTTTCCCATTTCGTAGAAGACAGTGCTCTCTTTATTCAGTGATACAACCTTACTAATCCTTATGGAATGCCTCTGTGTATTTTTGTTTAATCTTATACTTGATCTTTTATGGAGACCAGAATTTTAAAAGGTTGACAAAAATCTATTCTTTTGAAATTTTGTGGTTCTAATTTTGTGGTATCCTCTGAAAAATCTTAGTCTCACACTGATTTTTTTCGTATGCTTTGTTTTGCATTTTTGTGGGATATTGACATTCTTCCACGCCAACTTAATACATTACAAATCAAGCTTTGAGGTTTGCTTATTTTTACATAATTATCCATTTCTAAGTCCCTTTGGTTTTATTATGTATTGTTTCTACCAAATGACCTTTGAAATTTATTCTTTTCCAAATTTGTTCTTTCAATACTGCTTTCTATTTCCTTCTTAATTTCACAATCACCTTGTCAAATTTTACCAAGGTCAGCTGTGATTTTCATTGATGCTGCTTTGAAACTAGAGATTTCCTCAAGCGGGAAATTGGCATCTTTAATACCATTTGTCTTTTTTTTTAACTTATTTATTTTTTGTTAATTACAGCTTATTCACTTTGTATCCCAGCTGTAGCCCCCTCTCTCAACCCCTCCCAATCCTACCCTCCCTCCCTCATCTCCTCCCATGCCCTTCCCTCAGTCCACTGATAAGGGAGATCCTCTGACCCTGTCCTATTAGGTCTCATTAGGACTGGAGGTATTGGCTTTCTGTGTGGCCTGGTAAGGCTGCTCCCACTCTCAGGTGGAGGTTATCAAAGAGCCAGCCACTGAGTTCATGTCAGAGATATGTCCCTGTTCTCCTCACTGAGTTGCGATGGGAAACGTCTGTATAGGGGTTCTCGGTTACCTCCATGCAAGGCCCTTGGTTAGAGTATCAGTCTCACAAAAGACCCCTTTGAATAGATTGTTTTGGTTGTGTTGCTCTCCCTGTGGAGCTCCTCTCCCCTCCAGGTCTTTCTATATCTCTCTTCTTGCATGAAACTCCCTGCACCTAAGACTCTACCCAAAGTTTGGCTATGAGTCTCAGCATCTGCTTTGATACCCTCCTGGGTAGAGTCTTTCAGAGGCCCTCTGTGGTAGGCTCCTGTCCTGGTTCTGATTTTCTTCCTCTTCCTATCTCCTTCCCATTTGCCTTTCTGAGTGAGGAATGATCATCTTATCAGGGTCCTCCTTCTTGCTTAGTTTCTTTAGTTGTACATATTTTAGTATGCTTCATTGTATATTTTATGTCTAATATCCACTTGTAAGTATAAACCATGTGTGTCTTTCTGCTTCTGGGATACCTCACTCAAGATGATCTTTTCTAGTTCCCACTATTTGCCTGAAAATTTCATGACCTTCTTGTTTTTAATTGCTGAGTAGTATTCCATTGTGTAAATGTATCACAACTTCTGTTACCATTCCTTAGCTGAGGGACATCTGGGTTGCTTGCAGATAATGGCTATTATGAATAAAGCTGCTATGAGCACGGTTTAGCAAATGTCTTTGTTGTATACTTGAACATATTTTGGATATGCGCCTAGGAGTTGTATACCTGGATCTTGGGGCAATACTATTCCTAATTGCCTGAGAAAGCGCCAGACTGATTTCCAAAATGGTTGTACAAGTTTACCTTCCCACCAGCAGTGGAGGAGGGTTTCCCTTTCTCCACATCCTCTAAAGCATGTGTTGTCACTTCAGTTTTTGATCTTAGCCATTCTGATGGGTGAAAGGTGAAATCTCAGGGTCATTTTGATTTGCTTCTCACCGATGACTAAGGGGTTGAGCATTTCTTTCTTTTTAATTAAATTTTCATTTTTATATATTAATTACAGTTTATTCATTTTGTAGCCCAGCTGTAGTGTTGAGCATTTCTTTAAGTGTTTCTCTGCCATTTAATATTCCTTTATTGAGAATTCTCTGTTTAGCTCTGTACCTCATTTTTTAATTGGATTACTTGATTTTTTTTTTTTTTTGCTTTTTTTA
>REGO01000127.1:4283096-4341755 GCA_010120015.1 Rhombomys opimus
ATAAAATTCCATTCACTCTGCCCCACAGTTAGTTGCCCATCAGGCTTGGCATCTGCTTTGGTAGTCTGTAGGACAGAGGTTTTCAGAGGCCCTCTGTGGTAGGTTCCTAGATTGTTTCCTGTTTTCTTATGTCCATCCTCTTTGCCTTTCAGGATGGGGATTGACTGTTTTAGGTAGGGTCCTCTCCTTGCTTAGTTTCTTTAGATGCACAGATTTTAGTGGGTTATCTTGGTATCTTAAGTAGAGGGTGGTTTGGTAGTTGTCTCAGAACTAGGGGCTAATCTATGTGGTGACCCCCCTTGCCTTTGGCTGCTTCTGTTTTTCTGCTTTTGCAGTGCTTGGTAAACAGCACTTGTATTCATTAATCACAGATTTGTTTCCTCTGCTCTTTTCTTCCTTTGATTCAGAGTTGCCTAGCTTTCACACTTCTGAATTCTCTTCTATTTCCTCCCTGAGTCCTAACCTCCTTGCTTTTTTTGTGACCAACTGAATTGTCAGATTGTTTGGCTTTTGTTTGTTTGTTCTTTATTTTATTTTTGGTTGAGCGTCAATGAGTTTCTGCTGCTTTCAGATATTTATTACCGCATTTTCCTGTAAATTAAAGTATATAGTATTTGATCTTTCGTTGGCATGCTACAGGCATGAGTAATAGGTTTGATTTTCCTTCCTTATTGATTTTTTTGTGTCATTAGAGGATGTATGGAGTGATTAAAACATATGTGTCTGTTTATTTATCTGGTTATTTTGTACTACTTAAACATAGAATTACAAATACAGAATTCTTGAATATCCAAAAGTGAATGGAAAACAAAAGCCATTATCTTCCAGCTATATTATGCAGGGGATAACAAAAGGATTTCTGATTGATGGTAATGTTGGCAAGAATATCCACATTCTGCTTAGTCTTTGTAGTCAATCAATGTAATAATAAAGTAGTTACAAATGCATGCCATGTTTTCATCGTTGAGCAAGAAACTTTTGGAAATGAGCAGCATAAAACATGAATCTTCCTTGAAGAAAATTAGAGATAAAATTGAAATAAATTGTTCATCCAAATTAACGCTAATACCCATTAATCACACAAAATTTTCAGAGGTAATATGACTCTTACTCAAATGGGAAATGTATATACTTTAGAAAGAATCTTTGAACTGACTCAAATGTGGAATAAGGAGAGAAGTGGGATGTTTTCTAAGACCATGGCTATAGTTGGGTCTCTGCCATTTCTTAGGTTGTTCAAAATTATGTACCAAATAATTTACTAACTGCTTGTTCAGGTATCCGTGCCATAACGTTGTATGGATTCCCATACGTGAGTTCACCCCTCTGTGCCCAGTACCTGTTCCAACGCCAGGTTTTAGCAGCTTTTCACAGAAAGTAGATATTTTATCGCTTCTCCCCAAAGCCTTTGTCTCTTTACTCAAGTATTTTTCAATTTCTCAGCACAGAAAATAGCACAGGCATCTTCTTCGAGGCAAAGTGAGTGTGTAAAAATAAGTTCACAGTCACATGTCATTACTGAATATTCATACTTCTGTTCTTAGAAAGAGAATTTTCTAAATAACTTCAGGTATACATTGCTCAAATATACCTTTCTTCTCATAGGCATAAGGCCCACTTAATTTTAGCCAACAATATATGACATAGGGGATAAATACTAAGCATCACCAACTTATTACAGCTCAAGTTGGCCAATCAAGATGGTTTTGGCTTAGAGGATTGGGAGGGTTGTTTTTGTTTTTGTTTTGTTTTGCTTTGTTTTTCGAAAATTGTTTGCCTCTTGTTCTTGTAGCATTTGCTTATTGTGGGGTTATTGGATGAGTGGCCAGTAAAGGAAGTTAGAAGAAACTAGCAGCTAATTTTGAGCTCCCAAACACTTTGTACCTGTCTTGGGCTCTCCAGTTGAGTCTTAAGCAACTGTCACCCACTGGGTTTGATATCTGCTCTTCCTAGTACAGTTTCCATGCTCAGGGTGAAGTCTGCTCTTTCTGCTGCAGTGCTGTCTTGCTTTGCCTTCAATTACCTTTTCTCTGCCTTCTTCTCTAATCCCAAATTGATTCTCTAGTATTATAGGCTGGGAAGGTCACCATACTTTCTTCTTTCCTTCTGCAAAGGAGAAACAACATCCATTTCAGACCACAGGTCTGGATGTCCAAAATAATGGTTTCTACAGTTGGAACCTTTATAAGGAAGACTGGAAATGATGGACTCACTTCAAACGCACCTTCTCCCTTTGGTCTGAGGATCTCTCCCCTCCCTTCTACTTTCAGACAGGTAGTTAGATGTCTTACAGGGACACTCAGGACACAAAAGGAAATGTGTCAAGAGGTTCAGGCAGAAGCTTCATGGCTCATGGCATCCTCTGAATTCTGGACAGTCACCTTTGCTTTGATCCCATCGGTTATTAAGTCCCTAAAGACTGTCCAGTCAAGGAGAGATGGTTAGACTCTGCTCCGTATCCATCAGTTAGTTATTTCATTTTAAGCAAGTCCTTAAAGGGTTAAATTGATGTTTGCAGCATAGAAGGATAGAAAAACTACAACAAAACAAAACAAAACAAAACAAAACAAAACAAAACAAAGCAAAACAAACTTCCAGCTAAAGCTGAAAGGGGCTCAGCTGTGAATAGAGGAAGCAGAAAAGCTACAGGAAACATCATTTTTTGAGGAAATGTATAAGCTTGCAAGGCATGACCCAGGGTTTTGAACTGCCAACAGAGTTCCAGGAATCATGGTCCTTAGGATTTTATTTGTGTTTGCGGGGTGTGTGTGTGTGTGTGTGTGTGTGTGTGTGTGTTACACATGAGTGTGTTTACATGTGTATGCAGTCTGCCCTCACCTGTGCATGTGGAGGCCAGAGGTCAACTTCAGGCATCCTTCTCTATCACACCCCACCTTACTTTCTCTTACTAAGCCTGGAGTTCACTGTTTCAGTTAGAAGGGCTGCCTGTGTTCCCCTGATATTTGCCTGTGCCTGCTTCCCAGCAGTGGTGGAAGGTATGCCTCTATGCTTGGCTTTTGTGTAAATATTGGGCATCTGCCTTCATGCCTTCATGCTCTCACAGGAAGTGCTTTACCCGTGAACCATCTCCTCAGCCCCTCTTGTCCTTTAGGAATCTTTTTTTAATTAAATTTTTATTTTTTATATTAATTACAGTTCATTCACTTTGTATCCCAGCTGTAGTCCCCTCCCTCCATCCCTCCTAACCCCACTCTCCCTCTCTTATCTCCTCCTATGCCCCTCTCCAAATCCACGGATCGGGGATGTCCTCCTCCCTTTCCATCTGACCCTAGCTTATCTGGTCTCATCAGAACTGGTTGTACTGTCCTTCTCTGTGGCATGGCAAGGCTGCTCCCTGCTCAGTGGAGGTGGTCAATGAGCCAGCCACTGAGTTCATGTCAGAGACAGTCCCTCTTTTCCTTACTAGTGAACTCACTTAGCTTTGAGCTGCCATGGGCTACATCTGAGCAGGGGCTCTAGGTTATATTCATGAATGGTTCTGAATTGGAGTATCAGTCTCAGAAAAAACTCCTGTGCTGAGATATTTTGGTTCTGTTGCTCTCCTTGTGGAGCTCCTGTCCACTCCAGGTCTTACTATCTTTACTTCTTTCCTAAAATTCCCCGCACTCTGCCCAAAGTTTGTTTATGAGTCTCAGTATCTGCTTTGATACAATGCTAGGTAGAGTCTTTCAGAGGCCCTCTGTGGTAGGCTCCTGTCCTGTTTCCTGTTTTCTCCTTCTCCCAATGTCCATCCCGTTTGACTTTCTGAGTGAGGACTGATCATCTTACCCAAGGTGCTCCTTCTAGCTCACTTTCTTTAGGTGTACAAATTTTTGTAGGTTTATTCTATATTTTATGTCTAGTATCCACTTTTAAGTGAGTATATGCCATGTGTGTCTTCCTGTTTCTGGGATACCTCACTCAGGATGATCTTTTCTAGTTCCCAACATTTGCCTGCC
This sequence comes from Rhombomys opimus, assembly GCA_010120015.1. Classification (NCBI taxonomy): domain Eukaryota; kingdom Metazoa; phylum Chordata; class Mammalia; order Rodentia; family Muridae; genus Rhombomys; species Rhombomys opimus. The sequence continues at coordinate 4,287,056 of REGO01000127.1, forward strand.
AATTTCATGATTTCCTTGTTTTTAATTGCTGGGTAATATTTCATTGTGTAAATGTACCACAATTTTTATAACCATTCCTCAACTGAGGGACATATGGGTTGTTTCCAGTTTCTGGCTATTATGAGTAAAGGTGCTACGAATGTGGCTGAACAAATGTTTTTGTTTTTGTGTACTTGAGCATCTTTTGGATATATGCCTAGAAGTGCCATAGCTAAATCTTGAGGAAGCACTATTCCTAATTGTCTGAGAAAGCACCAGATTGATTTCCAAAGTAGTTGTACCAGTTTACATTCCCACCAGCAATGGAGGAGGGTTCTCCTTTCTCCACATACTCTGAAGAATGTATTGTCACTTAAGTTTTTGATCTTGGCCATTCTGATGGGTTTAAGGTGAAATCTCAGGGTCGTTTTGGTTTGCATTTTCCTGATGACTAAGGACATTAAGCATTTCTTTAAGTGTTTCTCTGTCATTCGATATTCCTCTATCGAGAATTCTCTGTTTAGCTCTGTAACCCATTTTTTAAAAATTGGATTACTTAATTTGTTGCTTACCTTCTTTAGTTCTTTATATATTCTGGATATTTGGTTTTTCAGGAATCTTAAAGGTAACTCTGAACTAACACTAGTGAAATTGGTCATAGAAGACACAAATGTCTGCACTAGACCTTTCAAGTCTATAACAGTATGGCTGGCAGCGATTGTGTCCACATCCATCAATCCCATTGGTTCTAGGAATCCCTGCTCTGCTCCCAAAGTGCAGAATGGTATCTCAATATGGAACTCACTTTTCACGCTTTATGTTTTTTTTCTACTCAGGAATTCTTTGTGATGGATTGCCAGCTCTCTCGCCTCCTTTTTGTTATCTCAGGTTGTTTATTCTCTTCATTATAGAGGGCCTTAATACATTTGAGAAAAAATTTCTAAGATATAAAAACTATTTTACTTGTTAGGTTTTCATTGTCTTTTCTCACTGGTGCTAATTATGTTGACCATCTAAATAAAAAGTATCTGTCCACCATCCGAGAAACTGTTTCCAGAGCAGTTGTGTCAGGGACTACTTTCAGCCTTCTCTTCAGCCTGCCTGTGAGAACGGCAAAGGTCTAAGAGACTCTAATTAACACAAAGATAGGAGGTCATATGATGTTAACATAAAATAAGCATAACGGTCTCCTCAGAATGAATACAATACCCTAAACTTCACTGAGTTATTTTTTGATCTAATATGTAAAACAAAACTAATTTAATCACTTTGATGGAAGGATTCCAGGGCCCATTCCTTCATTAGATTTTAAAATATTCTCTGCAACAATAGATTTTACTCTGCCTGAGGAATCAAACACTAATTACTCTTTTCCCAATAGTAAATAAATACTTTTAAAATCAATGCTCAAAATATTTTTAAAAAGCAATTATATCAAACTTTTATAATGTTTTCGTTACAAATATTTTCTTTTAAGTTCCATTATTTCTTCAAGGCATTGGCTTTAATACATCTTGTTTTAATGGTTTCTCACGTGATACATGCCACCGGCTTATATTAACATTCTGTCATCAGTGAAATAAACAGGTTCTTCTGAGCATAGTTCAGTTTATTATTGTTAAAATCACGTCCATACATTCATTTTTTTAGAGTTTAAAATTAGGTACTTTTCCATACCCCCAAAGCAAAGGAAATGGAAATTTGCAAAGCATCAACAGTCCATAATTTCACACAAAAATCTATCATAAGAAAACTCATACCATAGGGTGTCTGTGTGTCCTTTTGCTGACACGGACACAATGCAGGAAACATGCTCACTGCCCTTCACTCCTTCTCTTTTTAAATTTTTTAAATTCACTTGTTCATTTTACATCCCAAAGGAGGGAGCCTTATCCCTCCTTTTCTCCAGGTCCCGCCCTCCCTCCCTGTTTACCCTATCGCCCCTCCTCTACTCCTCAGTCGAGCTCCCCCCTACTCACCCACCCCAGCGTATCAAGTCACATCAGGACAGAGCCATATCCCCTTCCCCCGTGACCTGGGGAGGTAGCACCACCAGGGTAAAGGGATCAAAAGGCAGGCAACAGCGTGCATGTCAGAGCTGGCCCCCATTCCCTTACTAAAGGTCTACCCCGTGGTAGATCCCTGACACTGGTAACAGTGCGGTGCTATGTTTGCAGATGGGAGCCTAGCATGGCTGTCCTCTGAGCGACTCCACCCAACAACTGATGGTAACAGATGCAGAGACCCACAGCCAAACATTAGGTCAGGTACAGGGAGTCTTGTGGAAGAGTGGTGGGGAGGACAGAAGGACTCAGAGCAGGCAGGAGCTTCACAAGAATTCCAGCAGAACCTATTAACTAGGGCCCCAGGTGGGCATGGGGGCTGTGGAGACTGAAGCATCAATCAAGGACCCTACATGGTCTGGACCCAGGACCCCTACAAAGATGTAGCCCATGGGCAGCTCAATCCTCATATGGGGCACCTAAAAAGAAAGAAAGAAAGAAAGAAAGAAAGAAAGAAAGAAAGAAAGAAAGAAAGAAAGAAAGAAAGAAAGAAAGAAAGAAAGAAAGAAACACACACACACTTTTTATTTTCAGGGGATAAATGTTACTGGCTGTCATTGGGAGAATCTTGGTCTCCTATTCTCTCTGCCAATAAGAGGACAGTGTATCGGGACAATGACAAAGCACAGACTGAGAAATGGCGTGCTACAACCCAAACATCACTCAAAATTCCTTTTTAAAATGTTAAGAGTTCCACGGGGCTGCAGAGATAGTTCTGTGCTTACCAGCACTGGCTGTTCATGCAGAGGATCTAAGTTCATTTCTCAGTGCCCACATGGTGGTCCATAGCCTACTGTAACTTCAGTCCCGGGCTATCTGATGCCCTCTTCTGGCCTCTGTGAACACCAAGCATAAGTGTGACGCGCAGACATACGCATGAGCAAACATTAATCCACATGAAATAAAAATAAACATTTCAAAAATAAAAAGATGAAAAGTAAGAACTCTAATGTTTCTCCGATATCTCTGCTCCATTCCTAAGCAGTGGTGCCTTCCTTGTTTCTCTGCCCAGAAGGAGCGGGCAACACATTCGTTTAGGTGCACAGAGATGCACCCATGAGGATAGTCAGAAATTTCAGTCCATGTGACTTGAAAAAAAAGTTCTTTTCAGTTTCACCTCTGTCACTTAAACACTGGATAGATGATTCAATTATATAATACATGAAACCAAGGCATCATTTAAAAAACACATCCTACATGAAGTAGTCAAAGTGTAAATTCTGATGGAGTCTTGGGAAAACATGATCTGAACGGAAGAAAACATTCCCTAAGAGCACTCGATGATGCAAGTGTCTGCCAATCTTCAGATTCCAACCTTCAGATTCAGGCCACTGAATTCAAGTCCGGGGCATCTCCTGTTCTAAATCTGTGTTTCTAATTGTTTACTTTAGCCTTAATTCTTTTGTTGCCCTACATATGACTAAACAAACATACAGTTTTCAGCATCACACCTCTTCCTCCCTTCTCTTTGGTTCACAGAGTTTGCTGCCAAAGGATTGGTTATCCAGCAAACTGGATTTTAAGCAAGGTACTCACACCACTCGAATATATACTTAAACATAGCTTCTTTTCTCATTTTCCCACCTAGTGCAGAGATCCTTCTATACTCTACTGCCATGGTCACAGACACAGTGTGGCCAGAAAAAGCTCTCCTGGAAGCCACTGCGATCAGGGGACACCCTGGTTCTCCCACCTCCACCCCTACTCTCTTTACTTTATCAGACTTTATCTACAAACATAACACAGCATTTTTTTTTTAATCCTGAGGATTAAAGTCAAGGTCTCCTGCCAATTACACAAATATTTCACCACTTCTAATTTTCTTTTAATCCACTGGCATACTAACATCTGCAATGTACATAGTTTTGGGCATGGCTTTGAATGTACTTCCAAAGATTATTCATTGAGAGACAAAGATCTCACTCTGAGTGTGGTAGTACCACCATAGGCTGAGGCCAGATAGAATCAAAAGGAAACACACACACACACACACACACACACACACACAAGCAAAGACAACAGCACAGTATTGTTTTTCCTTCTCCTTCTCGTTCATGCAGTGAAATGATGTGTTCTGACACACCATCTCACTGTGATGGACAGAGCCCTCTGAAATCAAGAGTCAAATGTATCTGTCCTACTTTAATGTGCCTTTGTGAAGTGAATTCTTCCCATCAACAAAAAGCTAACTGTTATACACACTTGTACCCTGAGATTACCTATATCTTCACCAAGCATGATAACATTTTTTGCTTATGAAAATAGAAATAGGATGACAGGGTACATATAAATAAGACATAACCGTCTTCCAAAACTATCTTAAAATTAGGAATCTTGGGACTGGCCAGTTAAATAAGTGAAAGCAACGTCAAAGGATAGCCCTGGGGAGGTCCTCTGCTTGGACAAAGCAACAACTCGGCAAATAAGATCCTCACACCCTTCCTCTTCACCATCACTAAGATAATAATAAGATAGTTTCTGACTGCTGAGAAATAATAACTCACAACTCTTGTGTTCAAAATGGAAGGGCAAAAGAATCGTGAAGAGAAGTGCGAAGTGGCAACGTGTTTGAACAACTCACCTGGCTAATTATACTTTATGCCCCTCCTCCACCCATGCTGTGGCTGTCGCTGCTTAATCATCCCTGATAACATATTTCTAAAAGAAAGCTGATTAATTACAACTCACAATGACAGACTCAGTGGTGGCCGTCTCTCTGCTGGGCGTTTCTGAGCTGGCTTGTGTCTGGGATTCTTCCTGACATCTGTCAGCCATGCAGGGACTTTAGGTGATATCAAAGACAGTTTCTACATAAAATGCAAAGTCTTTTAAAACATGTCTTGCAAGCACTGCAATTTTCTCTGATTTTTATGTTTCCTCTGGTGTCCCATTCCTACATGCCTGGAATAGGACATGTTCAGTGATATGAAATACGCTGTCTGACAATGCGATCGAGTCAAAACCTGCCTCACAACTATGGCACAAGTAGTATTTTGTGAAAGTTGATGAGTTAATTTCTCTGATTTTTTTCTTAAGAAAACAAAACAAACAAACAAAAAACAATGGCAGTATCCTAAAAACAATCAGAAAAACTTTTCTATTTCAAAGATTCTAATAAATGTTGAGTACATTTTTGAGGTAGAGACTGAAAAAGAATCCCCCTGAAAACATTAGATGAATTATAAATTCACATTCTTAAAGGGGAGTGTGTAGTATGAAGAGCTATATATGCACCAATGTTTGTATACAAGATATACATGTCTGTTCATGCAATGCTTATTCTATTTATTTATTTTTATTCACTTTACATCCTACTGCAGCCCCATCCTCACTTGCTACCCAGTCCTACCCTCCCTCTCACAGCCCTTCCCCCTCCCTGATTCCTCAGAAAAGGGGACCCTCCGTTTTCCATCCACCCCAGCTCATTAAGTCACTTCAGGACCTAGCATGGTGTCCTTTTCCCGTGTGGGAAGGACAAGGGAGACCCTCCGGGGAGAAGTCATCAAGAAGCTGGCCTGAAAGAAAGTCTGTGTTATATGCAGTCCCCGTTTCCTTTAGTAGAGGACCCACATAACTTCTGAGCTGCCCATTGGCTGCATCTTTGTGGGGAGGCCTTGGTCCAGTCCATGCCTGGCCCTGATGCTTCAGCCTCAGTAAACCCCTCTGCGTCCTGGGTCCTTGGCTCTATTGGTCTTCTTGTAGAGCTCCTGTCACCTCCGTCCTTTTCTCTTTCCTCTCACTTTTCCACAAGACTCCCTACACATCACCCAATATTTAGTTGTGAGTTTCAGCATCTGTTTTGAGGTGCTGCTGGGTGGAGCCTCTCAGAGGTCAGCTCTGATAAGCTCCTATCTGCAAGCATAGCAGAGTATCTTTCATAATGACAGGGGTTCAGACTCTCCGATAAGTTGAGTCTTTGGTTGGGCCAGGCATTGGCTGGATAGTTCCTCAATCTCTGCTCTATCTGCTCTATCTTTATTCCTGCACATCTTGTAGGCAGGGCGAATTTTGAGTTGAAGTTTTTGTGGGTGGGTTGGTGTTTCCCGCCCTTTAGTAGAAGACTAATCTAGCTAGAGGCTGTCCTCTTCAGTATCTATGGTCTCTGATGCTAGGAGTCTCTGCTTGAGTCCCGCTCATATCCTCACAGGAGCCTGCCCTGACTTAGATCTCCAGATTGTCACAAAGATGCCTCTGCCCACAATTTCTCTTTTCTCTACTGGCCTTCTGTCCACTCTCTCCAGCTCTCCACAGGCCTGATCTCCACCTTTCTATCTCTCTGTAGCCCCTCCCCTGCCTTGTTCCCCCTCTTCAGCTTCTACCTCTGACTATCATATTTCCCCCTTCAAGTGATATTTAAGCATCCTCCCTTGGATCTTCCTTGTTACTTATGTTCTTTGTGCCTTGTAGTATGTTTATCCTGTACTATATGGCTAAAATCCACTTATCAGTGAGTACATACCATGTGTGTCTTTTTAAGTCTGGGTTACCTAACTCAGGATGATCTTTTCTAGTTCCATCCATTTACCTATAAATTTCATGATGTACTTGTTTTTCATAGCTGAACAGTATTCCATTGTGTAAATGTGCAACAGTTTCTTTCCATCCTTCAACTCAAAGACATCTAAGTTGTTTCCAGACTCTTACAAATAAACCTGCTGTGAAGATAGTTGAGCAAGTGTCCTTGTTGTATGGTGGTGGGCCTTTTGGGTATATACCCAGAAGTGTTATAGCTAGGTCTTGAGGTGGAGCTGTTCCCAATTTTCTATAAAGTGCCAGATTGATTTCCAAAGTGATTGTAAAAGTTTGCACTCCCACCAGCAATGGAGGACTGGTTGACCTATCTCTACACCCTCCCCAGCACCTGCTGTTGCTGATCTTAGCTATTCTGACCAGTGTGAGATGGGATCTCAGAGTCATTTTGATTTGCATTTTTCTGATATCTAAGGTTGTTGAGCATTTCTTTAGGTTATTCTTGGTCATTCAAGATTCCTCTGTTGAGAATTCTCTGTTTAGTTCTGTGCCCATTTTTTTTAATTGGGTTATTATGTGTGTCGGCATTTGATTTCTTGAATTTATTAAATATTTTGGATATTATCCCTTTGTCAGATGTATGATTGGTGAAGATCTTTTCTGAATCTGTAAATGGCCATTTTGTTCTACTGGCAGTATCCTTTGCCTTACAGAAGGATGTAACTCTAACCAAGCAAGTCAAAGAACTATATGACAAAAAAATTCATGTCTCTTAGAAAAGAAATTGAAAAAGATATCAGAAGATGGAAAGATCTCCCATCTTGTGGATCAGTAGAATTAACATAGTAAAAATGGCATCCTACAAAAAAAAAAAGCAATCTATAGATTCAAGAAATTCCCATCAACATAGCAACACAGTTCTTTACAGACCTGAAAAGAACAACTCTAATCTTCATAAGCATATGTTTTTTTTTTCTGTTTAAAAATAGCATTAAATAATCAAAACCAGTATTTTCCCCCCAAAGGAAATTATCTGACTCTGTTCAAAAATCCTTACAGTTCCAAGCCAGTGGCAGCTGACCATCAGGCTAAAGGCAGTGAGTGAGTGACTGTGTACAGGCTGATGCTCTAGAACACATAGGAAGTGTATCAACACAGAAATTCTGCACATGTGGAAAAAAAAAAGAGTACTCCTTGCTAGAGCTTCCCAGGAAGTAGTGGGAGCATGCAGGCAATAATGCTGGTCATGTAACTCCAGTCAGCAGGCTGTTTACTTTATCAGATTTCATCTCCAAATCAAACTCCAATTTCAAAAAATGGTAAAAACACTTATGACCAGTACATCCCGTTTCCCCTCAAAATATCACCCCTGGAGTCGATTCCAAGAATTTAATTGCGTGAGACAAACAGCAACTGTTGCTTTTGTGAAATACTTTTTTTTTCCCCTTGTCCCATTCAGAGACTGACACATCACAACACTGGCAAAATGAGAAATCTCATAAAGCAGTAGCTCCTTTCCATCACAGGGTGTCTGAGAGATGCAATTAATAAAAGCGGAGAGGCACAACAGCTGAGCAGCACCCAAAGTAATAACTACCTTTATGAATATCAGACGTGGTTCTCAGGGCATCATGAGGCAGGTTTTCACTCTATTGATCACATTGTCAGACAGCATATTTCATATCCCTGAACATGTCCTATTCCAGGCATGCAGGAATAGGACACCAGAGGTAACATAAAAGTCAGAGAAAATCGGAATGCTTGCAAGCCCACATTTCTTACAACAATAAAGCTGGTATAGCTTGGATAGTCAGACCAGGAATGAGAGGAAATTAGAAAAGCATCCATATTTGAACAAGTCCAAGTATGGACAATGTTGCCTGAAAGCCAAGTCAGGTGAAGGTACTGAGTTTCCTGAGAATTACTGGACATGTGCCTACTTCTTATTCTTTTGTACATTGGCAAACACATGTGTTGTCTCCTTAGGCACACACTGATGATAATAGTATGCTTTCCCGAGTGCTCACGAGTTATCCATCCTCTGTGATATGCTGAAATGGTCTATCATCCTTCATTCTCGATCCCAGGTAAGAAGTCCAACCTGGCTTCAACTCCATCTACCTCCTCCTGAGGAAGGTGGAGTGACTGTGAAGCTTTGACTCCAGTGACCATTATCTACTTCCCATGTGACTGCAGGCCCTGCCACACAAGAACAACCTGTAGAAAACAGTGAGTTCTTCACAGACGTCTGAAAGTTGGCAGTATGACTCTTCTGACTGTAAAAAGCTCAAAAGTAGCACTATTCCTAGATGAGCTGGAACGATGTCTGACATCTCATTTGTGCATCAACACAGAGTTTCCCCCAAACTGAACTCCAAACACAAATCACTTGGTTCACAACTTGAAACGTTAGGGTAACAAAGATCCAAATGTCCATACAAAAAAGGTAGCACCTGATACCATATAAAGAAATACTGTTAATAGCCTAACTCCAGATGAGTATGTCCTATCACAAAACTACCAATAGTATGAATAGCCAAGGCACTATGTCTCCTGCAATAATTAATATTCCCATCACAATGCTTCCTGAGAAAAGGAACTCAACTGTTGCACAAGATAATGTGTTCAAAAAAGAAATTACAAATATGTTTAAGGAACTGAAAGAGGATATGAGTAAATGCCAAAATAAAGACCTTAAAATACAAGCAGTTGAATGAAATAATGAAAACAATTTAAGGTATTAAAATACAGTTTCACAAAGAGGATCTCTGAACTTATGACAAACTGAAATAAAAAATCAAAATGAAAAATTCATCAAGTCTAGTAAAAAGCTCAGAGGAAATCCTCATCAATAGATTGCATTAAATAGAATAGTCTTTAATATGGGATGGAGTAACTGGAGAACTCAGTCAAATGAAATGTTAAATGGAAAAGTCAACCTAGGAACAGAACACACAGGAACTCTGGGACACTATAGAAAGTTCAAACCTATAAATAATAAGTACCAAAGGAAGATAAGAGATTCATGTCAAAAGCACAGAAAATAATTCAAATAACCATTAGATAAAACATCCCTAATCCAAGGAAAGTGATATCTGTCAGGTTCAAGGGCAAACACAATACTGAAAAGACAAGACCAGAAACTCACCTAATAATCAAAATATTAAGAACTCCTTAAGAAAGGATAATGAAATCTGCAAAGTGAAGGACAAAGTCACAGATAGAGACAAGCTCATCAGAATAATACTTGACTTTTCTTTTTTTTTAATATGGTAGTTTTTTGTGTTAATTTTATTTTATTTTTTTCTTTATTAATTACATTTTATTCACTTTGTATCCCCCCTGTGGTTCCCTCCCTCCTCCCATCCCAATCCCACCCTTCCTTCACCTTCTGTGTGCATGCCCCTCCCCAAGTCCACTAAGAGGGGAGGTCTTCTTTTCCTTCCTTCTGATCCTAGTTAATTAGGTCTCATCAGGAGTGGCTGCATTGTCTTCTTCTGTGGCCTGGTAATGCTGCTTCCCCCTCAGGGGGAGGTAATTAAAGATCAGGCCAATCAGTTCATGTCAGAGACAGTCCCTCTTCCTATTACAATGGAACCCACTTGGATACTGAACTGCCATGGGCTACATCTATGCAGGGGTCTTAGGTTATCTCCATGCATAGTCCTTGGTTGGAGTATCAGTCTCAGGAAAGACTCCTGTGCTCAGATACTCATATATACATATAGTATAGGATAAACCTACTAATATCTGTACACCTAAAGAAACTAATCAAGATGGAGGACTCTTGCTAAAAAGCTCAATTCCTATCCAGAAAGGCAAAGGGGATGGACAACAGAAGAAGGAGAAATGAGGGAAGAAGTCAGGAGCCTGACACAGAGGACCTCTGAAAAGCTCTGCCCTGCAGACTATCAATGCAGATGCTGAGACTTATGGGCAACCTTTGGGAAGAGTTCAGGGAATCTTATGAAAGAAGTGGGAAACAGTAAGATCTGAAGAGGACAGGAACTCCACAAGGAGAGCAACAGAACCAAAAAAAAAAAATCTGAGCATAGGGGTCTTTCCTGAGACTGATACTCCAAACAAGGAATACTTGACTTTTCAATGGAGACTTTGAAAGCCCAAAGGGTCCAGAATAATTTTCTACAACTTCTCAAATACCACAGATGCCAACTCTGGCAATTTTACCAGAAAAACTATCAGTTGAAATAAAAGAGAGAGAACAACTTTCTGTGGTAAAAAGAGGTTTTGTGACCAATTTAAGCCAGATACTCAGAGTGTACTAGAAAGAATACTTAGGTGTGAAGAGAAGGTTAAACATACCCAAGAAGACACACAGAGGAAAGGAATAATTCTAAACACTGACTCCAAAGAGGTATAAAACTTGCATCACAAAATCAATAAAAAGACAGGAATTAATATATATAGCTCAGTAATAACTGAATATTTATGATCTCAGATCACTAAAAAAGAAGCACAGACTAATAGATAAAACCAGAAAACTGGATCTGTATTTTTCCTGAAAAAAACAAACAAACAAACAAACAAACAAACAAAATACCTTAAACCAACAATAGGGACTAGTTTAGTGTAGAGTAATAAAAAAAGTGTATAAATCAAATAAAAACTAAGGAACAAGCAGAGATTATGTAGAGATTCTAATATCTGGTAAAATAGATTTCAAACCAAAATTGATCAGAAGAGGTAAGGAGGGTCACTTAATCCTCATCAAAGGAAAAAAAATCCAACAAAAGTATATTCTTTTCCTGAACATATATGCACCAAACACAGGGACACCCAACTTCATAAGAGAAACATTACTAGTTTAAAACAACACATTAATAATGGGTGATTCCAATACCCAACTCTCACCAATAGATTATCAGAAAAAAAAATTAAATAGACAAATTCTGGAGTTAAATATTATCATAAATAAAATGGACCTAATATAGCTACAGACCATTCCAACTTAACATTAAAGAATATACACTCTCCTTGGTAGCTTGTGGACTTTCTTGAAAATAGCATATTAGGATGCACAGCAAATCTCAATATATGGGAAAATTTAGGTCAAACAAGGAATTATATCTGACCACAAAGAGGTAAAGCTAGATATCAATAGCAATGGAAACTAAAGATTGTACATGAGCTTATGGAAATTGAACAAAATACAGAAAATTGATTTGAAGGAGAAATCAAGTAGGAAATTTAAAACTTCCTACAATTGGATGAAAATGAACATACTAAAATCTACAGTACACAATTAACCTTTTGTGAATGTAACCTTTTGAAAAAAATTATGGCACTAAGTGCCTATATTTAAAAAAAAATATCTTCGTTCAGTTTGATGTTGGCTATAGGCTTGCTGTATATCGCCTGTACTATGTTTAGATATGTGCCTTGTATCCCTGATCTCTCCAAGACTTTAAACATGAATGGATGTTGGATTTTGTCAAATGCTTTTTCAGCATCTAGGGAGATTATCATGTGTTTTTTTTTCTTTCAGTTTGTTAATATGGTGGATCACATTGATGGATTTCCTTATATTGAACCACCTCTGCATACCTGGGATGAAGCCTACTTGGTCATAGTGGATAATATCTTTGATATGTTCTTGTATTCGGTTTGCGAGTATTTTGTTAAGTATTTTTGTATCAATTTTCATAAGGGAGATTGGCCTGAAATTCTCTTTCTTTGTTGAGTCTTTGTGATGTTTAGGTACCAAGGTGACTGTGGCTTCATAGAATGAGTTTGGTAATGTTCCTCTGTTTCTATTTTGTGGAATAGTTTGAAAAGAATTGGAGTTAGCTCTTCTTTGAAGGTCTGGTAGAATTCTGCGCTGAAGCCATCTGGTCCTGGGCTTTTTTTGGATGGGAGACTTTTGATGACCGCTTCTATTTCTTTGAAACTTAAAGCAATCCCACTGAAATCAGGGACAAGACAAGGCTGCCCACTCTCTCCATATCTCTTCAACATAGTCCTGGAAGTCCTTGCTAGAGCAATAAGACAGTTGAAGGAGATCAAGGGGATACAAATTGGAAAGGAAGAAGTCAAATTATCACTATTTGCAGATGATATGATAGTATTCGTGAGTGACCCCAAAAACTCTACCAGGGAACTCCTACAGCTGATAAACACCTTCAGCAAAGTGGCCGGATACAAAATTAACTCAAAAAAATCAGTAGCACTCCTGTATACAAAAGACAAAAGGACTGAGAAAGAAATTAGAGAAACAACACCATTCACAATAGCCACAAATGACATAAAGTACCTTGGTGTAACCCTAACCAAGCAAGTCAAAGACTTGTATGAAAAAAATTTCAAGTCTCTGAAGAAAGAATTAGAAGATATGAGAAGATGGAAAGATCTCCCATGCTCATGGCTTGGCAGGATTAACATAGTAAAAATGGTCATCTTACCAAAAGCAATCTACGGATTTAATGCAATTCCCATCAAATTGCCAACATAATTCTTTACAGACCTGGAAAGAAAAATTCTCAACTTTGTATGGAATAACAAGAAACAAAAAAATGCCTAAAACAATAAAAAGATCTTCTGAAGGTATCTCCATCCCTGATCTTAAGCTGTACTATAACAGTAATGAAAACTGCATGGTACTAGCATAGAAACAGAATGGTGGATCAATGGAACCGAACAGAAGGCCCAGAAATAAACCCACACACTTATGGACACCTTATCTTTGACAAAGATGCCAAAACCATACAATGAAAAAAAGAACTGATAGACTAAGATCAGAAAGAAGGAGAGGAGGACATCCCCTATCAGTGGACATGGGGAGGGGCATGCATGCAGAAAGGGCCGGGGGGAGGGTGGGACTGAGAGCGGAGGAGGGAGGGGCTTATGGGGGGATACAAAATGAATAAAGTGTAATTAATAAAAGTTTAAAAAAATATCTTAAGTCAGTCAGTGGTGGCTCACACTTTTAATCCCAGAATTAAGGAGTCAGAGGCAGGCAGATCTCTGTGAGTTTGAAGCCAGCCTGGTCTACAGAATAAGTTCCAGGATAGCCAGAGCTAAAGAGAGAAACCTAGGCTCAAAAATAATTTTTTTGAGATATGTCATGTTAACAACTTAATGATACACATGAAGGCCTGACAAAGATACAAACAAACAACATCCCAAAACAATAGTAGCAACGTATATTAGAGCTAAAATTAATGAAATATAAATGAAAAAAAAACAATAAAATGTTCTTTTTTAAAAAAGTCATCCTCGAGTCCAAGATGGTGGTGACCAGCCTGCACCATATCTGAGGAGCAGAGGATCCAACACCCTGAAACTGGTGAGTGGAGGGGCAGCTGAAGCCAGAATGAGCTGGGACAGTTTGGATCCAGGTCACCCATGGCCATCTCTGGGGACTGAAATTTTGTGAATATTCAAGGGCCTTGCACTTCCCCTTGCCCAAACACAGGCCTCCCTGCTTGGTATGAAGCAGCACAGGTTGCCTCAAGCTGGAGCCTCTGTGCTCAGTGACTGAAACAACAGAAGCTGTGGCAGTAAGGACCTCCTAGGCCGATGACTGTGGCAGGCTGCTGAATGGGCCTCCCAGGTCCGTGACTGCAGCAGGCAGCTGTACTGGCCTCTCAGGCAGTGGCTACAGCAAGAAGCTGATTGGGCCTCCTAGGTCAATGACTGTGGCAGGTAGCTGTACAGGCTTCCCAGGTAAGCAACTATGACTAATCTAAGAGGGAGCCTCCATGCTCTGTGACTGAAACAGCAGAGGTGGCTGTCCCAAGTATGGCTCTCCTGCCCTGAGGGCAAATACTGGATACCACTCAGTTGATGGATCTCCTACATTCTCATTTGCCTCTGCGGCCCAAATCTGAGAGTACAGGACAGGGGAGAACTGGTGCTTTCAGATTAGGCCAACAGCTAGTGAGGGCACCTTCAAGTGAGTGTCTGCAGAGCCCTGGATCCAGGGTCCCTCTACACTAGCAGCCAGAGATCAGATCCCACACCCCCACTGCGGGCTACATAGGGATCCTTGGACAAAAGTCTCAGCATTGAAGTCCCTGTTCTGTGAGTCTACCAGTGAAATCCAGGCAAACAATTCCTGGAGCCCAGGCAGATCTGAATACCAGGAGGACAGGACAGCAGGACTGTAGACCACTGGGGTATTCAGGGCACCTGCACATGTGCACTGCACCTGCAAACAGCACCAGCACCCCCTCCTGTGCTTAAGCCCCACCCTCCCAGGCATCCACAGGCTCTAGCACCCTGTCCCTCAAGGCACACTTCCATGCACACACCCACACTTGCACACATGTGCCGACAAGCTTCCTCCCTTAGCTATAGCTGAAATACCAACATCCACTCTTGAGCTGGTGGACCTCTTTCATCTTCCTGAAGAATACTCCAGACACCAGAGAGAGACAGATCCAGTCTGAAGTACTGAAGGAATAATGAAGGATACTGATAAGCAGATGGCAAGAGGTCAGCATAAGACCACATCCATGAAAAATCAGGACATCATGGCTTCACCAGCAATCCCCAAAATCAACGGATATTTTAAAAAATTCTTTATTAATTACACTTTATTCACTTTATATCCCCCCCTGTGTTCCCTTCCTCCTCCCCTCCCAAGTCCCTCCCTTCCTTCCCTTTCTGTATGCATGCCCCTCCCCAATGGATATTTTAGCTCATTGGAAACACAGGAAAATGATTTCAAAGATGTGATTTTTCCAGTTATTAGAGGCATATAAAGAGTAAATAAATAAAACTCTCAAAGAAATGCAGGTGAATATAGCCACACAAACAGAGGCACATAAAGTGGAAACGGATAAAAATTAGAGGCCATCATGAAAAGACAGGAATCCACATTCAAATAGATGAAGGAAATGGTGCAAGACATGAAAACAGAATTAGAATCAATGTAGAAAATACAAACAGAGAAAGCCCTGGAGCTGGAGAACTTAGAGAAAAGATCAGGAAACACAAAGCTAAGCATCAACAATAGAATACAAGAGATGGAAGAGAGAATGTTAGGTGCTGAAGATACACTTGCAGAAACTGATACTTCTCTCAAGAAAAAATAAAATTGAAAAGTTCCAATTACAAAACATGGAAAAAATCAAGGACACCATGAAAAGATGAAATCTAAAAATAATAGGAATAGACGAAAAAGGAGATTCCAGGCTCCAAGGTCCAGAAAATGTTTTGAAGAAAATTACTGAAGAAAATTTTCCCAATTTAAAGAAAGAGATGTCCATTAACAAACAAGAGGCCTGCAGAACACCAAACAGACTAGACCAGAAGAGAAACTCCTCATGTCACATGATAGTCAAAACACTAAATCTACAGAACAAAGAAAAAAATATTAAAAGCAGCAAGGAAAAAAGGCCAAGAAACATGTAAAGGTAGACATATCAGAATCACACCAGACTTTGCAACAGAAACTATGAAAGCCAGAAAGGCCTGGGCAGATGTCATGCAGACTCTAAGAGACCACAGATGCCAACTCAGACTGCTATACCCAGCAAAGATTTCAATCAATATAGATGGAGAAAACAAAATATCCCATGACAAAGGTAAACTCAACAAATCTACACAGCAACCCAGCCCTACAGAAAATACTAGAAGGAAAACAGCAATCCAACAAAATCAACTACACTCAAGAAAACACAGGATATAGATAACTTCCCAACAAAAAATTAAAGGAAAACAAGCATTGACACAGTAACACCACCAACTCCTTAATAAAAGGAACTAACATTCATTGGTCACTATTGTCTATCAACATCAATGGACTCAACTCCCCAACAAAAAGAAACAGACTAACAAAATCATTGCAGAAACAGGATCCAACTTTCTGCCTCATCCAAGAAACACACCTCCACAACAAAGATTAAAAACTACCTCAGAAAAAGAGCTAGAAAAATTGTTTTTCAAGCAATTGGATCCAGAAAACAAGTTGGGGTAGCTATCCTAATATGGAATAAAATAGATTTTCACCCAAAATTAATCAAAAAAGAGGAGGGACGCTTTATTATCATCAAAGGAAAAATTCATCAGGAGGACATCACAATCCTGAATATCTATGCACCAAATGCAAGAGCACCTGCATTTGTAAATGAGATAGTATTAAAGCTTAAATCACACATCGATCCCAACACCTTAATAGTGGGACACTTCAACATTCCATTCTCACCAAGGGACAGATCATCAAGACAGAAGCTAAATATGAAAATAATGACACGTACAGAGCTCCTAAATCAAATGGACCTAATAGTTATCTACAGAACTTTTCATCCAAACTCAAAGGGGTATAACTTCTTTGCAGCACGTCATGGAACCTTCTCAAAATTTAACCATATAGTCGGGCACAAAGCAAACCTCAACAGATACAAGAAGATCAAAATAATCCCTGGTATTTTATCAGACCACCAACTCCTAAAACAAAACAGCAGAAATTAAAAAAAAAAAAAAAACAACTATATACATATGGAAACTAAACAACTCCCTACTCAGTGACAGCTTGGTCAGAAAAGAAATGAAAAACAAATTACAGACTTCTTAAATTTGAATGAAAATGATGGCACAACTTTCCCAAACTTATGGAACACGATGAAAGCAGTACTAAGAGGAAACTTCATAGCACTAAGTGCCTCCAGAAAGAACTTGGAAACATCTCATACAAGCAACTTAACGGCATACCTAAAAGCAAAAACAAAAGCAGACACACACAAGAGGAGTAGATGATTGGAAATAATCAAACTCAGAGCTGAAATCAATTAATTAGACAAAGGAAACAATTCAAAGAATCGATGATACCAAGAGCAGGTTCTTTGAGAAAAATCCAAAAGATGGACAAATCCTTAGCCAAATTAACAAAAAGGCAGAGAGAAACTATCTAAATCAGCAAAATCATAAATGAAAAGGGGGACATAATAACAGACATGAGGAAATGCTACTACAAATGCATATATCCACAAAATTTGAAAATATAAATGAAATGGACAATTTTCTTGATAAATTCCATCTACCAAAATTAAATCAAGATCAGGTAAATAGATTAAGTAGTCCTATATCCCCCAAGGAAATAGAAACAGTCATCAAAAGTTTCCCTTCCCAAAAAAGCCCAGAGCCAGATGGTTTCAGCACAGAATTCTACCAGACCTTCAAAGAAGAGCTAACTCCAATTCTCTTCAAACTATTCCACAAAATAGAAACAGAAGGACAAACATGGTATATACTCACATATAAGTAGATATTAGACATATAATATAGGATCAACATACTAAAATCTGTACACTTCAAAAAGCTAAGCAAGAAGTTGGACCCTGGGTGAGATGATCAATCCACACACAGAAAGGCAAATGGGACAGACATCAGGAGAGGGATAAAATAGGAAACAGGACAGGAGCCTACCACAGAGGGCCTCTGAAAGACTCTACCCAGCAGAGTATTAAAGCAGATGCTGAGATTCAGCCAATCTTTGTGCAGAGTGCAGGGAATCTTATGAAAGAAGGGGGAGATAGAAAGACTGGAGGGGACTGGAGCTCCAGAGGGAGAGCAACAGAACAGAAAAAAAATATCTGGGCGCAGGAGTCTTTTCTCAAACTGATACTCCAGTCAAGGACCATGCATGGAGATAACCTAGAACCCCTGCACAGATGTAGTCCATGGCAGGTCAGTCTCCAAGTGGGGTCCCTAGTAAGGGGAACAGGGAATGTCTCTGACAGGAACTCAGTGGCTGGCTCTTTGATCACCTCCACCTGAGTGGGAACAGCCTTACCAGTCCACAGAGGAAGACAAAGAAGCTTGTTCGAATGAGACCTGCTAGACTATGATCAGATAGAAGGGGAAGATGACCTCCCCTGTCATTGGACTGGGGAAGGGGCATAGGAGAAGAAGAGGGAGGGAGGGTAGGATTGAGAAGGGATGGGGGAAGAGGCTACAGCTGGAATACAAAGTGGATGAATTCTAACTTAAAAAAATGAAAAATATAAAACAAATTGTCTCTAGCTATAATTATAGTCTTGTGCTATAGAACAATAGAATCCTCCTCTTCCTTCTCCTCCCATCCCATCCTCTACTGGCCACAATTCTCCTTCCTCTGCCCCTCTGTACTGTAGCTCTTGCCTGAAAAGGCTTGTAGAATTTGCCTTGAAGCACAGTCAATCCTGCAGAAATGGAGCAAAAAAGACAGTACGAAGAGCCATAAGGGAACTGAGATTCAATGTCCTCAAGTCAATGTATGTACCACATTCTCCTTCCAGTCAGCTGAGCATGTGAGTCTACAAGCCATTCGTTTTTGACCATCCTTGTGGCAGAGTGACGAGGGACTGAGCAGTGGCTCTATGTGTACTTATCTTGAGCTTGTTCTTTATTGAAGCAAGCCTGCTATGTCACTGTCACTCTGTATTCCCCACCTGCTGGTAGAGAACATTTCCGGTATGGGCTACTACCTGCGTACCTGAAATCAGAGGAGAAGATACCTTGAGGAGGCAAAGCTTCTCTAGCAGCTGCAAATTCTTGTATTAACCATTATGCTGAAGCAAATGAAATGCCTCTAACACTGAAACAGTTACATCTGGCTCTCCCTGTTCCATCCTTTTAAATGATGGCTGACACAGGAAAGGGTGCTTCGGAATCCTGGCCTGCTTTCTCTGCTTTTCTCTCTGAAAAGGCATAGATCTTAGTGCTGTCTTGGATTTGAAGACAAGTTTGGCACTGCTGCGGTGTGAGGGCTGGAATCTAATTCGCTTCCAGGTGCAGAGGTCTGTGTGCCTCCCTTTGCAAACATTATTCTGAGCAGATGGCCATTCCCCCTCGTTCTTATCACTTTGAAATCTAGGATATTCATATTCCATTTTAGTACCTGTGTTTTTAATCTTTGCCTAAAGCAAATGAAAACTTTTGGATATTTATGAGTTCACCTCTGCAAATACAAACACGAAGTGATGGATGGTGCCTGGCTCTCATCCATTAATAATCCATAATATCAACACGCGCTGACTTTGGTGTTGCCTGCCTTCACCTGTTTCTTCATAGTGGATACATGTGTTTTTATTAAAGGTCATAACAAACGTCCACCCAAAAAAGAACCTCAAAAGAAAAAAAAAATTCACAACTCATGCTTCCATACACGGTGGGGAATAGAAGAAAAAAAAAATGGTGTAGATGGGAAAACCAAGATTTTGAATGGTATAAACCCAAATTCAAATAGATTTCAAATACTGTCTACAGACATTGGCCAAGGCCCTTTTCCAGACCTCAGTTTATCCTTTATGAAAAAGAGTATTAGTAGCCATCTTATGCAAATGAAAGGTGATAATAGAGGTAATGTGTATTTGAGAATGATTGGTATCTCCCAGCACCTGGTAACCACTCTATTTTGGGAAATGCCTTTCCTTGGAGCTGATGTGTTATTTCTTTGTAACATTTGTCTTTGGAAGTAATTGACAGTCAGTGCATTTGGAAGCAGCTTCTGAAGCCAAAAAAAAAAAAAAAAAAAAAAAAAACTTTTGCCTGATTCAGGGAGAGTGACTGTTTTGTTCAGCCATTGGGGCCTACTCCAAATTCACAAAAACAACACAAAATGCTCACTGAACTGTACAGCATTAATTATACAGTCTATTTATAATAATCTTACAGAGTCTCATTACCTACAGCAGTCACTATGCAGCTTTCTCATTTGGTTTAGGCTGAGGGAATCACAGGAAGGACTTGTCATTCCTTCTGGAGTTTTCTGTATTTGGTGACATTTCTCCAGCTTGATGCAAAACGATAACTGCAATTAATTACTTTCTGAATTGGCCAGAGGACAGCTTGTAAGTTTTCTGCTGCCCTCTGTCAATTTTTGGCACAATGAATTCTCTTTTAAAATGTCTCTGTATCTTGCATTTTTAGCATTACGTAGCCAATGACATATTGTGAGAGGTTGAGGATCACTATGTGTTACCAACTGAAGATTCTAATGCTTGGAGAGGAGGGACAGGGTGCCACAGCCAGGATACAAAGTGAATAAATTGAAATAAATAATAAAAAGAATTTTTCTTACTGAAAAAAAAAAACATCTCAAGATGCATAAGGAAATGTATTTCACTCATCTTTTTGCTTGTTTGTCTCTCATGTAGCACAGTCTCCACATAGAGCAGAAGTATTTATAAATGCCGCTTGAGCAAACTTAACAACTTCCATGGCGGGCTTTCCATACTCAGCGAGCTTTAGTACTGGGCGTTTAATGCTTTGGAAACGATGAAGTCATCACAGTCATGCCCAAGGTAGGTGAGATCCCAGGACCCTTTTTGTAGCAGAAGCCCAACTTCAGAACTGATAATGATGCTGGTTAAGTAGGGCGCTGCAATGAAATACACTCAGACCCAGACAGGAAGGATTTCCGAATTGGTTATTCATAAAATATTTCAGGAAGTAGTTTTAAATATTGGTGTTAATGTAGAGACAATTGTGCTCTGAGAGTTTATCTTAAACAAAACTACCTTGTTATCATCTGTTATTATCCACTGCCACTTTATTATATGTAAGAAGATATCTTTGGAATTAAATCGCCTTTTAAAATCTTCATCATTGGCTACCCTGTACCTCGAGCCTGCTTCATATTAGCATCAAACCACTTTCAGCTTCACAGATAATAGCATCCAGGATGATCTACAGTGACCTCTTTCAGAAGTTCCTGGGTGTAACTACTGTGAAAATATGAACTTCAAAGAATGCTGCTGGTGCATGCACGCTGAGAGCAGAAAGCGGGTGATAATAGGAAAACACTGTAAATGTGAAAATGTGATTTCCTACGAGAAAGTCAAGGATCAAAGGTGTGGCCATGTCTGCTTTGTTCCCTCAGCCGATTTGTTCTTTTATTTTCATACTGGTATAAAAGGATGCTAGAGGGTAACTTACTTTGTCTTTGATTGGCTGAGGTGTCAATGCAATAGCTTATCAGGAAGTCAAACCTGACAGAAAGGCATGCTTTGTCTCTGCTGTGTATCTAAGGAAATGACCCCAAATCTTCTCTAGGAATCATGGTCCTTTCCCCACTGTATGAATACAATCACGGGGCATAATGGGAGGACTAGATGGAGAAGTGAGGATCGACCTTCTGACTTCAACCCTAAGGAGGGAATGTCGAGGCATCGGGTTAACATGTACAATAACCAATAACTCTTTGAAAAATGCCATGAGCCTCTTAATGAGTATAGAAGTCTAATAACAAAGTAGGTCTGGAGCATTCTATGTTCTCTCTATCTCTCTCTCTCTCTTCCTCTCACTAATACACACACACACACACACACACACACACGCATACACACACATGCACTCATGCACACACAAGCCCATGCAAGACAGAGGCAGAAGGAGACAAAATAAGAGTTCAAGTTTAGAAAGAAAATAAAGTTGCATTCCACATCACTTAACTGCTAATGAATAGTAAATTATAAATGCTGCCTTTCTCTGAGTGACAGATGACCTTTATGCACACTTGTCAGCTAATACTCTGAGAAGAATATGCAAGGACAATCAGTAAGCTTGCTTCCTGATGGAAACTGGTAGCATCGTGTGAAAGATGTGCTGTGTTTCCTGCAGGCACAGGGAACCTTCTCCAGTGCCTGGTGTTCACTTGACAAAGTTCATGTAGAATGTGGCTTGTAGTTGATCCCAAATCTGGAGTCTAGAAGGGAAAATTCCTGCAGACTGCTATCAGGGTAGGAAATTCTGGTTGTTGCTGACCTGAGACCATCACAAGCACCTCAGCACTGCAGGAAACCTCAGCAACCAGGCTCAGGTCTTGTGCTGACACAAAATGCAGCATCCTTCTGACTGTGGTGAACATGTCTTTCCATGGGGAAAGGGAATTTTGGAACAAGACCTTTGAGTACGTCCAGGGACTCAGTGAAAGTGGAACAGTGAACAAGAAAAAAATAAGAGAAAGATACATCTGGGTTCTCATGACATCATTAGGAATAGTGGACAGAAACGCCCACAAAAGAAAGACCTATCTACCGTCTAGGTCATCCAGGGTCACACCATGTATATCTCTGACAAGTCAGACAGGCCGTCAACACACCACTCTAGCAGAAAAATGGAGAACATGAATGCGAAGGCTGTGAGGAAGGAAATGCACCCCACCCTGTCTTTTACAAGTGTTCGTAAGTGCATTGTAATCAGGGACCCAGCAGGAAGCCACTTCAGATGTAGCTCTTTTGTGGAGCTGCATACAGTTCTTCTTTATTTTATGAGCTACGACATGCTATGGCTAAAAGGCAATCAATCTTTAGTTTGTTTATTCATTGGCTTGTTTAATTTATATAGAAACAAAAATACCACGGGCTCAGCACTTCATCTAAAAGTAAAGAGAGATTATATCCCTCAAAATAAAATTTTAAAGGGATGATAGGGAATAGAAATTAAAATTCTCTGTAGCTACCCTCTCCAGATACCTTGCTTTCGTTAGCAATGGAACTTTCCCCGTGTAGGGAGACAGGGAAAGTAAGGCCATTATGTACTGCAGAACCATGTCTCTCCACCCATCACACTCCTACAATGACCTTTTGTGAGTTTATGAAATGAAAGTAAAGTCACCATGAAATCAATATCCAAGAATTGTATCGACAGAGATAAATCATAATGTGCTGTATGATATAGAGGGAGACATGAACAACATACAGGCTGTGCATATGTGAAAGTGCCGCAGTAAAATCATGATATTGTATTCAAGAAAGTGAGGAGGAGAGAGAAAACAATTAATAAAGAATAGGTGCGATGCAAAATGAACTGTTCTTTCAGCTTAACTGAGGGCCAAAAGTCAACCATAAACAAACTTCCCACCAACTCGAGGGCTGTATTACCTGCATTATGTACTCGGTTTTTCCAATGTCCTTGCAATGCCTTGGTTGCTGTGCAGTTGGCTGCCTTCAACTTTTAATAATGTATAGAGTCACACAGCACTCTACATGGCCACCTCCATCACTTCAGGATTGTGGGCTGAGGATTGACCAAAACAATGATCTCAAAGCTCTTAGTTCCTACGGCAGAATCATTGACCCAAGTTTTATTACAAGTTGAAAATATCTAATTGATAGCTGGGTCTTATAAATATATGTCTTGCAATATAGGATGTCAAGGAAAAAATTAAGCAAGATGCTGCCATGAGAAGCAGAAATCAACAGACATTGCAATTTGCAAAATCTAGCACTTTAATGGGAGAGAAAGAGAGGACAAGAAAAGTTAAAACCATTGATTCTAAGAAAAGTTAGTTCCCACAATTTGCCTGCAAATTTCATGACCTTCTTATTTTTAATTGCTGAGTAGTATTCCATTGTGTAAATTTTCTACAATTTTTGTATCCACTCCTCCGTTGAGGGACATCTGGGTTGTTTCCTGGTTCTGGCTATTACGAATAGAGCTGCTACGAACATGGCTGAGTGACTGTCCTTGTTGTGTACTTGAACATATTTTGGATATATGCCTAGGAGTGGTACAGTCAGATCTTGAGGAAGTGCTATTCCTAATTGTCTGAGAAAGAGCAAGATTGATCTCAAAAGTGGTTGTACAACTTTACATTCCCACCAGCAATGGAGGAGGGTTCTGTTTTCTCCACATCCTCTCCAGCAAAACAAGGAAATCATGAAATTTGCAGGTAAATGGTGGGAACTAGAAAAGACCATCCTGAGTGAGGTATCCCAGAAACAGAAAGATACACACTGTATATACTCACTTATAAGTGGATACTAGACATATAATATAGAATAAACCTACAAAAATCTGTACACCTAAAGAAGGTGAGCTAGAAGGAGGACCCTGGGTAAAATGATCATTCCTCACTCAGAAAGGCAAGTGGGATAGACATTGGAAGAAGGAGAAAACAGGAAACAGGACAGGCGCCTGTCACAGAGGGCCTCTGAAAGACTCTACCTAGCATTATATCTAGGCAGATACTGAGACTCATGAACAAACTTTGGGCAGAGTGCAGGGAATCTTAGGAAAGAAGCAGGAGATAGTAAAAGCTGGAGAGGACAGGAGCTCCACAAGAATAGCAACAGAACCAAAATATCTGGGCACAGGGGTCTTTTCTGAGACTGATACTCCAACCGACGACCATTCATGGGTATAACCTAGAACCCCTGATCAGATGTAGCCCATGGCATCTCAGTATCTAAGTGGGTACCTAGTAAGGGGAACAGAAACTGTCTCTGACATGACCTCAGAGGCTAGCTCTTGACTGCTTCTCCCTGATCGGGGAGCAGCCTTGCCAGGCCACAGAGGAGGACAATGCAGCCAGTTCTGATGAGACCAGATAAGCTAAGGTCAGATGGGAGGGGAGGAGGACCTCCCCTATATGTGGACTTGGAGAGGGGCATAGGAGGAGATTAAGGAAGGAGGGTGGGATTAGGAGGGGAGGAGGGTGGTGACTACAGCTGGGATACAAAGTGAATAAACTGTAATTAATATAAAAAATAAAAATTAAAAATAAGGAACTTGGGCAAGTTCTTTGGGAAAAGAAACTAAGAGAAAGGAGGCCCGTATTTGATAAAAATCAGAAAATGACTCTACTGAGAAACTCCCCTATGAGACCAAATAGTCCTGACACATAAAGAGTCTTCCATTCTGAAGCTCATATACTGTAACAAGGAATAGAAAGGCAAAAGCCCTGTCCTTAGCGACACAGATGGACATGAAATGTCAGTGAAGTGTGTCCAGGAGGACTGGATGAGACCTTGACTCAGACTGGCCTCCTCTGCACCTGGCACAGGGCCTAGAATTTCATTATTCCATTCTCTTAATCCTTCATGTTCCTACAAAAAACTTATTTTGAAAAGGCCAATTGTACTGCACTTAATCAGTAGAATTCTATGAGTAAAATAGAGGCTTCTTCCTCTTCTTCTTCTTCTTTTTCTTCTTCTTCTTCTTCTTCTTCTTCTTCTTCTTCTTCTTCTTCTTCTCTTTCTCTTCCTAAGATAAGAAAGACATGAACAGATGATCCTAGTTTCACTACATGAGACAATCCAATATCTTCTCTGTCCTCAGATCCCTTCTATTTCTCTCCAAAAGAAGCCAGAAAAGAGAACACTCACCCTCAGCATTTCCAATAACTTCAATACATCTTTAGTTATTTTGCTTTTGAAAAGATTCAATATATATTTTTTCCAGAGGGATTTCTCCTATTATTTGAAATGTGCTTTTATTTATAATCAGTTCAAAATGTTGCTTAATAAAAGCTGTTTGATATCCAAGGCAAATTCTGAAGACCGTTCCATCTTCTTTTCAAAATCCTTTCAAGGGGAAGCTGAATGCTCCAGAGAAGAAAAGGACTTGATTCTGAACACTGCAAGTTCAGCACTGCAGCTCTCAGGGACTGGAGTTCAGAGGGGTTAGCAGAGAGAAAATGGCTGTCCTTGGTTCGGGGGTGATTTGGGGCTATAGGGACGGGGAAGGTCTCTTAAACTCCAAACAATAGAAAAGATTAACCAACAACAGAAGACACTGATTCAAGGAATGCCAAAAGCTTGGCTTTAGAGGCTATTGTTAGAAACTGAGTAGTTCACATGTTTAGTTTTGAGGAAAATAGGTGAAAGACTTCAGTTCTGGCCAACGGGCTCATTTCTTGTGCCCTTGAAGATGAGCAGATGGAGGGGGTGCTTAGAAGGCCCTTTACTGGGTAAGGAGAAAATAGACCTTGAAACGGATGCCTTAGTCAGATCTCTCATTATTTTATCTACTCCTCAGTGCAGAGTGCTGCAACACTGATAATGAAGTGCTCCATTCCCAAAGGCTGCTTCCTGAAAGGCGAGCATGGCAGCTGTTTATCTCACCTGGAACTGCAATCCGACATTTGAACAAACGGAGCCTGGTGAGTTGCTGGGGGAACTCCCTGATTTATTAACAACAAGCTGTAAGCTTTAAATGGGAAGCTGAGTTGTCCTTTCAACTCGTAATAGTTCATTAAGGATCATTCGGAATCTTTTTTTGTCCCTTCCCAAAGAATGCAAAAAAAAAAAAAAAAAAAAAAAGTTCTGACTAGTAAACCTAGTGGCTTATATGTGTATGAGGAGTCAAAGGGACTAACCAGAAGAGGGCAACCACAAAATTGTGGGGCATTTTTGCTTCTATGGTCACTCTGTCTGAGGTCCCACTCTAACTGGCTTCTGGAATCAGAGATCACCCTTTATTCCTAAAACCAGATGTGTTCTGAAATTGTATTGTCAGAGATGTTGGTTATTATCAATCGTTCAGCACTTATGCTACCCCACCATTGATATTTTTGCCGGAATAAGCTAGCAAAAGTGTTTCTTCTTTCTTTTTTTCTTTCTTTCTTTTGTTTTGTTTCTTCTTTGAAAAACTGTGTGTTTAGGTAATAAACACTCCCCATTGCCTTCTTCCTGCTTCACCAGGACCCTTCTATCGCACATGTCTCAGAAAACTTCCTGCCTTCTTATTGTTTTCTAATCGCCCACTGTATCCAATTAATGCTCTCTCCATGAGTATAAGAGGACCATCCACTGAAGCTGGGTACCCAACCACAGGCCACAAGCCTGAAGAAAACAGACTCTCCTTCTGCCCATAGTTCCTGGGCTGGGAGTGGGCATCACAAGCCCTCCCACATCCAAGCTGAAGCACTGTCTTGATCTTGTGTCCTTTCTGTGTGAGGTAGGCACAGCTGTTTTTGGTGCACTGGCATGACATGTCTGAAAGGCACTATTTCATAACAGTCCACCCCCTCACCTGGCTCTTGCAAATGTTCTGTCCAGTGTTCCATGATATTCCAGGAGTCCTGGGTGGAGAGAATGTGACATACTTGTTCCATTTAGGCTCGAATACTCTCCAGTCACTTATTCTCTCTGTTTTGGCCAGCTATGGATTTCTGTATTAACCATTATCCTAAAAAAAAAAAAAAAAAAAAAAAAAAAAAAGCTTCCCTGATGTGGGGTGAAACTTCGCTAATCTATAGGATAAGGATAAGGATTTAGAAAACAGTTTGATGCTACATCGATTTAGCAAAATAATAATAAAAGGTTGTACACTAGGATGTAAAATCCCCCAAACCACCATTAGTTAGCCAGGTTTATAGTAACAGGCATGAGTTCTCTCTTGTGGAGGAGGCCTTAAATTCAATCAGAAATTTGTTGAACGCTGTAAGGAGTAGAATAAGTCCTCATTGAGTTAAGTCCTGAATAACTGTGTATTGATAACACAGACACAGATACAACAAGAACCGAGACCTCAGACCCATGGGAAATGGGCAAAGCCTTTCCCCATGTGATGCTGTTCAGAGCTGGCAATGCCTTCTTTCTTTGATCCAAGTGCAAGTGTTTATGAATGATTGATCAGTACGTGCAAAAACTATCAACTGCAGCTTCCTTTTGTCAGAACCTTAAAGTCTACAGAGAGCTCCTACTGAGACTGACTAACTCCTCTCCCTGCGAGGTATATAATAAGCCTGCTGAGCTCTCTGATTGAGGTGGTAGTAGGTGTGGCTGCATCAGAATCTGAACAGCCCACCTGTCTCCAGCTTTTGGTATTGGGTCTGTGTATCTGTTCCTTCTTCTTCCATTGCTGTTCCTAGTCAGGGTTCCACATTCAACATGCCAGGGTGGTGGCAGATTACATCCACAACCTTCATGCCACTATAACATTGGATATATATTGCCAGCCCAATCATTAATGTAGTTCACAAAGCTCATAGCTGAACAAAGTTTTTTGATGTATTTATCTCTCAATATTCTGCACAGTACCTGCTGCTCCTATTTAAGCTAGACAGCAAAAAAAAATCTTCCAGGTCAGGACCAGTTTGATCCCCTCATGTGTTGTGATCAAACCATGTGATGCCTCTATTAATAGGGTTTGATCAGTTCTGTTGAGAAACCAAGAGAAATGGTGATAGTTTAAATTGTGGGATGATTTCTGGGGCCCCCCAAGTAAGAACTTGAAAGGTATTATCTTATGTATGGCACTCTTTCTTGTTTGATAATCTCATGGCTTCTGAAAGGAACATTATCTATCCATGTATGGTAACTCCAATTATACTCTTTTGAAAATACACACACCGGTGAGGTGGCCCACACCTGTAATCCCAGCACTCTGGGAGGCAGAGGTAGGCACATCACTGTGGGTTCAAGGCCAGCCTGGTATACAAAATGAGTTCAGGACAGTCAAGGTTACACAGAGAAACCCTATCTTGAACAAAAAGAAATACACACACACACACACACACATACACACACACACACACACACGAAGCATATAAGATAATAGGTTTTCATACTGCTTTTAAAATCATTAGTTTTCATTTTTTATTCCCCAAATCCACCCACAAATTTATTCTCCCATCCTCCTTCCTATACTATTCTGTCTTTTCCCTTATACCTTCCCTATTTTACTTTTCTCTGCACTATTTTTTTTTTCTTTTCCTCACCCTCAATCAACACTGTCTATGTTCTGACTTCTTCAGGCACTCTAAGTTAAACACAAAGCATACATTTTGAAGCTAAGATATATACATATGAAAGAAATGAAGTGTTTGGTTTCGATTTAATGTTTAAAACTTTATTTTAAACACATGTGAACACAGAGAAAAGAAAGAGAGAAGCGTATAAATAGGCCTTAATTTTGGATAGATTTACTAGCTTAAAATGTAATGAAATTTAAAATCACAGAGCTCTGCAGAATGAATGCATCGAGATTAGTCCTGTCACCTCTAGACACACTGCTGAGTCAGGATTTAGTGATTGAGAACCAGCACAGTGCTTGACAACAGCAGCATTTTTTTATGAGGATTAAACTGAGGCAGTCCATCACACAAAGGGATCTTATTTCTGGATTTTCAAGGATGTCCTGGGCTGCAGGTGGCTAAAATGCAACCCTCTGACTCCTGACTTCTCTACCAACCTCACCCCAACTCCTCAGGTCCACCATATTTTCATTTTCTTACTGCACATTATTCCTTAGCTATACTATAAGTTCTCTGGATCTTCCAGCTTTTCTCCACACCTCATCATAATTCATGAATCAAATTTGAATCCTTCATGCAGCATGCACTCTGCTTTGTCTTTGTGTCTACGCAAGAGCTCAAGTGCCCTACAAAATGGCCTGTTGGGATTATTGTAGATGTGAATTCACCAGCCTCAAAGAAGTCTTAAAGCTTTTTAACAATCCTATTCAATTCTTTTCTCTCAAATCTTTACTAAGTTGCTTTAGACTTTCATGTTCGTGCAAAATACATACACACACACACACACACACACACACACAAAACATGCATGGCATGGGTGCCTTTGCTATTTGCTATCATTGATGCTAATAACAATTCAATACAGTTGCTTGCTCTATACTTTCACTTAACAGAGTGAATGCAACATGTCAGGGTAATACACTAAAATGAGTATCACACACACAAAAAAAGTCCTAGTTCATTTAATTATTGATGTATCACTCATCCAGTTTCACACGCCAAAGCAAAAGTCATTCTTGACTCTTCTTTCTCAATTGT
Organism: Rhombomys opimus; assembly: GCA_010120015.1. Taxonomy (NCBI): domain Eukaryota; kingdom Metazoa; phylum Chordata; class Mammalia; order Rodentia; family Muridae; genus Rhombomys; species Rhombomys opimus. The sequence continues at coordinate 4,317,032 of REGO01000127.1, forward strand.
TTCAGTCACGTATCGCGTCCATTATGTAGACAAAAGGATAACAGGTGCATCGTGGAATGAATGGTCAGCACCAGAACATCTCCCTAACGCTTTTACCTATTTTTCCAGCCACATTTCCCCTTTCAGCACAGTAAAAGCATTCACTGATTGTTCCTCATGACGGCCTTGTTCACCTTCAGGGACCTGTTCTTGGCTGATTCCTATCTCTGTGTGTCCATATCCGTAAATTCTTTTCTCACCCTGTGTCAAGAAACACTTGTTTATATATTCTTGTAGAAATGCAGTCCTTAAAACATACAGTCATAAGTAAGCATGTCTTATAATGTGATTATTTTTATTCAAGTAATAAGATACACTGTCTGAGACTCATGTCTGGTGTTGCTCACCATGATACATGACAGAGGTTAACACAGTCCCTAGTGCCCCACTGAACATGAAAATACATGAGAACTGTTTGGAACAAGAAAATGGAAAACTTATGGTTGTCATAGAAGCCAGCAAATATACGAAATACAGAATAGAAAAATGATAAAGTCAATGAAGCTACAAGTTGGTTCTTTGAAATGAGCAGCAAAATTGAAGACTCTTTAGCTAGAATAACTGAGAAAATAATGAAATACTAAAATGAAAAACAAAATCGAGAGTAATGCTGCCAAGTTTGTGGAAGTAAAAAGGATTATAAGGATTACTTACATTGTATGCCAACAAATTAGGTTATATAAATGAAATTCAAAATTCCTAGAGAGACAAAGACTACTGAATTTGACTCAAGTAACACAGAAAATTGGAATACATATTACAAGCAAAAATGATTGAATTAGTAATTTAGAATACTTCTCACCAGAATAGCACAGGCCCAGGTGGGCTTCACTGATGAATTCCAGCTAATGCTGAAAGAAGAATTAATACAGATCCTTCAAAAGCCCTTGAAAACTATAGAAGAGAATGGAATGCTTCTAAGCTCATTATGTTGGGTTATTATTTCCATAATTTCAAACAGTTAAAGACATTACAAGAAGAAAAGAAAACTATAAGACTTTATATCTCCGATGAATACAGGTGTAACAATCTTCAACAAATAGGAGCAAACTGATTTCCAAGACACATTTAAAAAATTGCTCAGGGAATACTGCATAGCCAGGGAGTAGAAGGATGAATTCAAAATGTTCACAGTACACTCAGCAAAATTGTAACCAGTTAATTGTTCTTATATATGAGATGTTAAAGCACAAATTTCTTAAAAGAAAACAACTTTAACTCTTCAGGATCTTGGGAGTAAGCAATCATTTCTTGGCGATGATATCCATCTTATCCATCCACATTGCTTCATCAGAAGAGTACATTCTGAGTAATTTTACAATAGCCATAAACTTACTAAAATTTGCAGTGCCTTAGAAATCCAAGATCAGTATCCCGCCATTTGGAGAGAGCCTTCCTGTCATAAGAAAGCATCAAGCGGTAGAAGGCCATGAGGACAATAAAGTCAGAGCTAGAGAAAGGAGACCTAACTCTAACTTCTATGAAGTCACTAGTCCTGCTCATGATGGCATATCCTACTTGGCCCTAGAACCTCTTAAAAAGTAAAAACTCAACTCAGAACTGATTAAAATCTTAAATGGACTTATATTTTATGTTTTCTGTATTGGTCTTCATGGTATATATATTTTTATCACTCTCTATGTATTAACCGTCATCTATATAAAAGATAACTGAAATAGGTTTCCCACACCACTGTCAAAGAAATGCAAAACCGTACCTATAAGGAAGGAAAATGGATTTTATTCAATGGCTATTGAAATTAAAAAACAAAACCTGAGTGTAGACTAGAGCTTGGTTCCAGATCCAGCACTGATGAGGAAGAAGTGGCTATAATAGATGGTATGGTAGAAACTAAGATGGAGCAGAAAGCCTAAGAGAGGATTCTGGCCACACTGTCTTGGCAGAGTTGGAGTATTCACTGAAGGCTCAGATAGGGTGACAAGGGTTGTGGAATCCGATGAGACAACAAATAAGAAAACACTGGGGATGCCCAGCAATGTTCTTATTAAAGCTTGGTGATGTTGGCTCCAAGCAGACAAACGCCAAGGCCAGGGCCTATAAGAGGCCACTAAAGTCTGATCCAGAACAGTATCTTTATGGTGGAAAAAATAGTGAAAATCAGTCATAATTCTAATCATAAAATCTAAAATTATAAGATGTTTACATCACACATCCACAAAAGAAACCTTTCCGACTTGGTGCATGGTGGGCATTTCTAACAAACTAAAAAAGAACAAGGTGTCATTCAGCTGGGCCGTAGCCAAATGATGAACTTTTTTTCTTTCAATGAAATAAAATGAAAGTGCAAGTCACAGATGAGAAGAGATGCCTACTTATCACCCATCTGATGAAATGTATACACACATACACACACACACACACACACACACACACACAGTCAAGGACACATATAATTGTCAAACTCAACAAGGATGATAAAAATATGAAACATTAAAATTATATAATAAAGTTAGCAAAGTATTTGAAGGAATACATTGGAAAAAAAAGATCTACAGATTACAAACAAGCATGCAAAGATATTCACCTTATTAAGCTACTAGGAAAATACAACTTAAGGGTACAATGTGATACTTGAATATATTACTAGAATGTCTTATACTGAAAAGAGAGATCATGTTAAGTAATGGGAAGCATATAAATAAATAAAAACACAAGAACACTGCTGGTAGGAATGCAGAAAGCTGCAACTACAGTGGATGACAGCATGGAAGCATGTTAGAAAAGCTAAACATCTGCCTTTTGTGTGACCTCATCACATCATCTCTCAACATTTATCCAAGACAAATGAAACCACAAATGTCTGCTCTCCATACTTTCTCAGCCTCTTTCCTGTAGTAGCTCAAAACTTGAAAGAAAAACGTCTACTGTGTAAGTAGATGAGCAAAGTGTAGCATATCCATAACATGACTCATAATCCTGGAGTGAAAATAGATGTTACATTGCTACACACACACACACACACACACACACCACTCACTCGTTTAAAGCAAACTATGGCAGGATAACCATTCTGCATAAAAGAAGCCAGAGAAAAGAGTAGCCGCTACATGGTTCCAAAACTCAGTCTGACAGCATGCACATTAGTGTTTGCGTCGGGAAGAAGCACTGGAAGAGAAAACGCACACCATGAGGAGCCAGGGGGCTTGGATTTGGTGACACCACGTGGAGCCATGGGGCATGAGTTCAATGTCTTGCTTTCGGTAATGGCTTTATTGATGTTTGTATATATTCAAACTTGTGAGAATAGCTCCAAACATGTTCACTTTCTTGTATGCCAGTGACACATTAATGAAATGGCTTAGAGACTATTCCAGATCTCACTGGTGGGTTAGGCGAGGTATAACTGCTTCAAATTGTCATACCTGATAAGCTATAGATTTGAAGGCATTCCCAAAATCATATACCTCCATGCAGACAGATCTTTTCTAATGTGAATTTGGGACTCGTTTGTTTTGATGGCTGTTGATTTTTATTAATATATAACCTTCACATCTTAAATCTTATACCTTTTAAAATCTAAACCATTTAGTCACCAATATTATGTCACAGGTAAAATATTCCACAACTACCCTCCTTTAATGGGTTGTAGTCAAAACTCAGGTATACAATTCACAGCAGAGTTAGCATCCTCAAGGAGAGGAGAGTCCTGCTGGCCCTCTTCTGCTTCTGTATATTTTCTGTGCATGCCTAGATTTCCTCATGCACGCACATCCACAAAGAGTAATAAAATGGGATAGGATGATGCTGAACCCCAATATAGATTCTCTGCAATGTTCTGTGTGGGGCTAAAATTTGCATATATTACTCACTCTGATGTTTTGTTTTGTTTTTCTATTTTACTGTTCTGTGATATGACAATATTATGGAAAATATTACACTCCCTGCAGTTGTATCTATAGATAACAATGATTAAAAACAGTAGTCAAAAGTTATATTTGTCAGCAGTTCTAGATGATCTTCCAGAAAACTATAGTGTTGGAATGGCATGAGCTACAACTTGAGGAAGAGGAAAAGTAATCCACCCATGTTCTATGCTAAAAGAAAGAAAGAGAAGTTCACGAACACTGGGGAAAACACATGACACTAAAAGTGCAGATCTAAGGGACATATTGGAAGAAAGGAAGCCACCAAGTGCTACCCTCATCACAAAACAAGGAACTGTCCAGCACGATGAACTGAAAAGTCAAGGTAACTATGAATATCCAATAGGTTTGTCACATAAATACAATAAAATCCATAATATTTAAATGTTAGACATTTGTGGTGGTCATGAAGACACAGGCTGATCATGAAGTAACAAAGCAGGGCACATGAAGCCTGAAAGAGCTCATTGACAAGCTTCCTGCCATCTCAGAATTTTGATGACAGATGTCTACAATGCTGAGGAAGCATCACTATTTCTACCCCAGAAAGCCACTCAGCAGGCTGAGCAGAAAAGTCTTCTATGGTGCTGCACTGTCATGCTGTGCTATGTTAATATTACAGGCAAATATGAGTTTGAACAGGTTGAGTGAAGCCCGTGCTTTCACTCTTCTAAAGACCTGAATTCCTTGCTAATCCTCTACTATCCTGGCAAAATGCCCTGACAAACAGGCATGGAGAGCCAGGAGCCTTTTTTCTGATTGGTTTTGTAAACCAACAATTTGGGATCACGGTGAGAAATCAGTTCCAGATGACAAATGCAAGATTTCGTTATTGTTTGACAATTGTTCATCTCATCTCCAGACATTTTCATCAAAGGTAACATTTATGGCATGCACTTTCCCTCATGTGTGATTTCAGCAATCTATGCTTGTAATTAGGTTACTCCCGTTTAAGAAGAGTAAACACAAAGGGCTTTCATGAACAACAAATCAGTGCAAACAAACTTTGCTTCCTGCAGACTGCAGACTTCTTACAGGTGTCCATACTCAGTAGTGGCCATTAGGCATGTTGAGCAAAACATTATAGAAATTTCCAATTTCGGTTTTAAATTTATTAAGGTATTTAAAATTTTTTTCTGCAGTTAATGCAAATGAACCAAACACACACACACACACACACACACACACACACACACACACACCTGTCCTCATTATTTATTTGTGACCATAAACTCAATATTTAAGGTTTTTCACAATCAATCAATGGAAGACACACACAGAGGAAAGAAACATTTCACTAAGCTGCCATTCATGTTCACAGCGGAGATTAAAAACAGCATTGCTCTGCTGTATTGGTTTAGCTTTCATACTGTGGACAAGTATCCTTCCCTCTCCTCCACACCTATGCATTCTGAACTGTTTATAGGTTTGTTCTGACTCTAAGAGCTGAGATGCTGTTTAGTGGTCATAAGCACTGGAGGATGGTAACAAGTTGTTCAGAGAAGATGATGGTCAGGCCTACCCCAGGCCAACCCTGACTGACTCTGCTGCTAACTGTGAGCTCATAATCAATGAACCTACTTTCTGTACAGAATAAAATGCCCTTAACAGAAAGACATACAAAAACAAGGCCATGCATTCATCAACTGGCAAGTATGTTGTGGCGAGGAGATCAATAGAACCCAGCCCTGTAGTTTCTCAGAGAGCAAGAGTCCCGTGGGAGTTTTTCAAAACTAATATGAAAAGTGGGAACCAGCTTTACGCATTACAAATATTTCTATGTGCTTACAGTTGATGCAAAATACAAACATACAAAGATATATGTATTTATACACACATACACATGAGTGACATATATATATAATATATACATGTACATGAATAACCGTGTTTTTCCAGTACCTGAATGAGTTGCGTGTTATAAAAATGCTTGTGCATATACTTGAGAGACAGAGGGAACTTCTTTGACATTGGGAAAGTTCCAAGAAATCTAACCTTCAAGCCTAATGATTCCACATAAAGGAACGGTGAATGGTTAGTAGAATGTACTAGGATACGGAAAATCTTCTTGTTTCATTTAATTCAGGCGTCCTGTTCAACAAAAAAAGAAAGAGAAATGACTTTTATACACACAAAAAAAATTAACAGATGAGGGGCTGATGAGGTGTCTCTGTGGTTAAGAGCACTGTCTGTTCTTCAGAGGATCCAGATTCATTTCCCAGCACCCACATTAACAGCCGTATGTAACTCCAGTACTAGGGGATACAAAACCCTCTTCTGGCCTTCATGGACACCAAGACCATAAGTGGTACACAAAAATACATGCAAGTGAAATATCCCCACACATAAAAAATAAACATAAAAATATAATGAATTAATTAAACTTCCTGATTACAACTCAACCCATAATTCCAACAGGATATTTTCAGTCATAGTGTTTAGTATGCCACTAACAGCCTCAGCTCTTCCTACTTCAGATGGGTTTAATTAAATTCTCTGGGCTGAAAAAAAAAACAGAAACAAAAACAAACACAACTTGATGTAAGGAGATAACATTCTTGAATCTAAGGAAAAGGAGATAGGAGGGGGAAATGATAATAAAATAGAGTCAAGAAATACTCAAATGCTCAAAGTTCTATCAAATAAACCTGAATCTAAAAGATGACTTTAAGGTCTGAAGTTATGCAGATTCTCTTCTACGCAAAGGAGATTTCATTTAAACTGGCCTTTGATATTTTGATACTGTGTTCCACCAACGACAATACCACTGTGAATTGATATGCTAGGAAGCACACTAAATGCTCGTTCCTTTGAGTTTGCAATGAGGTACGGAAGGCATAGGCACATTTGTTTCAGCTAGAATCTTTACCTAGTTCCCAGGTGAAAATTCCGTCGTGTAGCATCACTGTACTATGGCTCTGATGTGAGATTTTTTTTCCATGCAAACGATGCCTACCAAAAAAACTCACCTCCCCCCCCAACACTTGGGAGCATGAAAACAGCCATATATCTTTATAGACATCTATAGCCTGGTATTTGATTTTAATTTCAACTGTCAGAAGCACAAGCAAAAATTACAGTCCTCCAGTACATCTGTTCTTGGCTACATTAAATGACAAGAACAAAGTACACCGAGTGTGCACAGAGACCGCTGGTCTCATAACGAGCTCCGCATACTAACGGAGGTGTTCCTGCCTGTGGAGATGTAAAGGGACTCGTGACAAATGATGTGTGCCAGGAGACTGACAGCTCATCTTCTTCTGGGCTTGCCTGCTGCGTTGTGGGAGAGAAGGGTCTCCAGCTGGTAGCTCACACGGCTTCCTCTCTCCATAATATGTTCTCTATCACCCCTCTCACTCTGTCTTGTGCAGCAATTGACCTTGTCCAATATTTGAAGCTCTTTTACAGTTAATGATCTTAGAATCTGGAAATAGTTTTCAAAGGAATGAAATATTATGATATAGAAAGTAATAGCCAGCTGTTGCCATTTCTCCAGAGGACAGAATTTGGACCGCTGCCATTACACACCATAAAGACCCAGTCAATGCTTCCTGGTCATGAAGGGAGATGGTAGTGATGAGGAAATCACAGAAGATCCAGAGAAGAGAAGGACTGCAGCCTGAGGAACCTTATTTTGATGAAGGAAGTGTTTCCATGTGGATATGCGAGTTTGGAAACTGAGACAAGGGCGTTCTGCATCCAAACAAGGATTTGCTAAGTATTAGTTGTGAGAATCAGTGATCACTGTGATAAAAACAGAAGTAGAACCACAAAAATCACGTAGCAAAATATGACTCTACAAGCTGGTTCAAAACTCATTTTAAAGAAGGGTTCCCATGCATGAAGTGGTTAAGTGGTGTCTAAGGACAGTGTAGGGTTATTATTCTGTGCAGTATAAGTTGATCACAGATACTTCAGGAAAGAGTTAAAGGTTCCACATGCACTGCATGATCTCACATATGTAGAACATAAAAAAAAACAAAAAATATGCCCTTCAACTGAAGGATGGATGCAGAAATTGTGGTAAATCTACACAATGGAATATTACTCAGCAATGAAAAATAAGGAAATCATGAAATTTGCAGGTAAATGGTGGGACCTGGAAAGGATCATCCTGAGTGAGCTGTCCCAGAAGGAGAAAGACACACACGATATATACTTACTCATATAAGCATATAACATAGGATAAACTTACTAAAATCTGTACATCTAAAGAAAATAATCAAGAGAGAGGACCCTGAATAAACGCTCAATCCCCATCCCAAAAGGCAAAGAGGATGGACATCAGAAGAAGAAGAAAACAGGAAACAAGCTAGGAACCTGCCACAGAAGGCCTCTGAAAGGCTCTGCCCTGAAGACTATCAAAGCAGATGCTGAGACTTATGGCCAACTGTTGGGCAGAGTACATGGAATCTTATGTAAGAATTGGGAAATAGTAAGATCTGGAGAGGACAGGAACCCCACAAGGAGAGCAACAGAACCAGAAAATTTGAACATAGGAGTCTTTCCAGAGACTCATACTCCAACCAAGTACCATGCATTGAGATAACCTAGAACCCCTGCACAGATGTAGCCCATGGCAGTTTAGTGTCCAAGTGGGTTCCATAGTAATGGGAACAGGGACTGCCTCTGACATAATCTGATTGGCCTGCTCTTTGATCACCTCCCCCTGAGGGTGGAGCAGCCTTACCAGGCCACAGAAGATGACAATGCAGCCTCTCCTGATGAGATCTGATAGGCTAAGATAAGAAGGAAGGAGAGGAGGACCTCCCCTATCAGTGGACTTGGGGAGGGGCATGCGTGAAGAAGGGGGAGGGCGGTGGGATCGGGAGGGGAAGAGGGTGGGGCTTATGAGGGGATACAAAGTGAATAAAGTGTAATTAATAAATGTTTTAAAAAAATCAGCCAACTTTATTTGTAAGTAGTTTTGTATTAAAAAAAAGATATAGCCTTTTTGAGACTAGAATAAAGAGGATTGGAAGTAACTTGAAGTTCGTATACCTATTTTATAAATGTTTACAGTATGCTTATGAAGCTCTAGCACTTAAAGAATCAGAGAGAGAAAGTGTGTTGGAGATTAAAGTGGCTCTCATTATGGAAATGAGAGCATCACGCCTGACCCTTCCACCCTATGGGTGGCCACTTGTAATAAATTAGTGCTGAGCACCAGGGACAGAATCAGTTTCTGCTCTAGATCAATATTTTTGTATAAAATATATGAAGTATACACCTGCCTTCATTGTCTAATTAGGGAACTAAAAGACCACAGGGGGAAATGACCTGAGAATAATAAGATATCAAATGAGCCCCCAGTATAATAAAAAGAGAAAAGAAACACCTACCATACAAAGAAAACCACTATCAATCTGAAAATTAAACAACACATATTTATTTTGTTGAGCAGTTAATCACAAATCTTTCAATGAAAGGTTCTTAGAGGTTAAGAGTCTATGTGCAAAATAAGACCCAATAATTCTCACCATCTGTAAAAATTAAACATAACATGAATTAAGGACTTGGGAAGGGCCATGGGAGAAGAAGAGGGATGGAGGTTAGAATTGGGAGGGGGTGAGGGAGAGGGCTACAGCTGGGCTACAAAGTGAATTAATTGTAATAAATTAAAAAAATTAAAATAAAGCTGAAGTAAGGTTAAAAGTATTAGAAGAAATAATAAGGGTGATATGTCAATACATTGGAATATGCAAGTTTTTTTAACAAAATTTGTGAAATCAGGAAAATAATTAAAAATACACCAATGGCATTATGTCATACCCTTAAGTATAGCAAAGGAAGCAATCGCCCCAGAGGAGAGACAGCACAAAGAACGGAACAAAAGCTTTCCAAATTATGCATCTAATAAGAGAAGCATATTAATAATATATAATGAAAAATCTCAATAGTAAAACCATAAATAAACCAACCTAAAAACAGTCATTTCTTAAAATAGAATCAAATCAAACACTGGAATTTGCTGTATTGAACAGAAAAGGCCAATGCAGAAAGGGAAGTGCCCGTTGATCTCACCCATCGTGTAGACTAAAACAAAACCCACAAAGGCCACTGAGAACAGGCAAGGGAGTAAATGTTTCAGCTCTATCTCTGATCACTTCCAACCAGCACACATTTAGGTAACAGATACATCATTCTGCCCACACCAGGGTTAAGAAAACTGCTGCAGCAAATTTGGCCCTTTTTATACCTATGGAAGGAGCCAGCGAGTTGTACTGAACAGACCTTCTGCCACTTAATTGCCTTCCTGCAAGATGTCACCCCTAGAGATGTTCAGTTCTTTAGCCCTCTCTCCTCGTTTACCCCTTTGTTTTATTCTTCGTTTTCAAGATGCTGTACAGGGTGGAAATGAATATGCCTTCTTTGCTAACCATTCCTTTCTACCATGATTCCCATGCACACCAGAAAATGTACATATTGGCTAACTGAATTTCCCCTACCAGTCTTTTGATATAAGACTCCATTCTAAATGTAAGAAATTAACTTTCCTTCTCCACAGCAGCTTTAATATGTAAGAGCAAGAAAAGAGAAAACGGTTTAGTGGTGATGGTAGCTGGTTAGGAATGTCTCCAATTCCCAGTAGGCCCGCCTTCCTCACTGCAAACATCTCCTTAAGGGAGAGGTGGGACCAGCTCCCTTTAGTGAAAGTCCTAACTGTTCCTTGGAGTTTCAGCCAAACTTACTGTTTTTTATGACTTCCTTTCTCCACCCATTAAAAAAAATCCCTAAACACTTGATGTTGGTTGAATAACTCATCCATTTCCTTTCATAATACAGGAAAGTATGTTGCTGTCATGGAGTATGAATACAGACATGTAGTGAATAGTGCATGTTTTTTTCCATCCCTGATGAAAGATTTTGCGCACCAACTCAAACTACAGCATTTTGTTGCCTCCCACAACAAGAAGCTTTGCCACTTCAAAGCTTCACATACTGCTCAAGATGGGTTGTAAGTCCTGTCAGCCTCAAGTAATAATTGTTTTTGTTCTTGTTTTGTTTCAATCTGTTGCTTATTTTATTTGCCTTTGGCCCACCAACGTATTTAAATTTTTCATTTTCCTTACAAGAGATACTTGGCTCTTGGCTATTTTTTTTCTTTAAATGAACTTCAAACTTCTGCCCATTTTATTCATGTTGACTTTTAAGACAGTAGCTATTTTGGATATATCATTATATGCAGCAATTTGGGGCCATGTATTTCTTCAATTCCATGTGGTCATGTAAGTATAGTAAATTACTAAAATCTTTAAAATATTACTATATCTTTTCAAGCATCTGAATTTCTAGGATATCCATGCAAGCAGCAAATCTGGCTGAACGCAGTTTATTATCAGTCAAATGCTACCAATTTTATATCTATTATGTTTAAAATTCTGTGCTAATTAATTCAGTCCAGTTACGAAAAAAAAACAGATATCCAGCCAGGAGATCTATTTCATATCAATATTTTAAGTGCCTTCGATACTCAACATTTTACAATCACTAAGTCTCCCACAACCTTGCTTCCAAGAAATCAATCAATTCCAAATCAAAGAGAACATCTAACAAGACCTGCAAAATGCAATCCATATTGGCAGGCAGGCATTCCAAAGCTTACCCAACAAGTCAATGAGCAAAATCTCTCCTAATCTCTGCAAATGAATAAATTATGCCACCATCTTGAAAATCTATATTTATTATTCCCCCAAAGAGACACAGTCTCTAATTTTACCATCTAGCCTGCAGAGAAAACGACTCCTTTTAAGAAAAAGATAGTCACATCAGTGAACATGAATGGAAAATCAACAGTAAAACAACAAAATGTAAAATTCTATACATATACACACACACAAACATGTACTTCATTGATGGAATTATGTCAAATGAAACTGCATGCCTCTCTAAAGTATTTTCATACATAGTATTAGTAGTCCAATTGGAACATTATAAAATATTTTTACATCTGAATCTTTTGATGCTGCCTGTGTGGTCGTCAAGGCTCGGGTAACTCAGCTAAGAATACATACAACTTTGGATATTTACGGTGCCTGAGTACCTTAAGATACAGTGAAGATGTAATCATGACTGTGGTCTTCTCGCTCTCTGTCTCTGTGGGTGTGACTGCGTGTGTGTGTGTGTGTGTTGAATTTCCCTATAACTAGAATCCCCAAAAAACAGGTCTTAATGGAGAAGGCCTCCATTTATTGATGGCTGCTTCTGAAATGAATCAACAAGGGCAGTTTTTCTAAGGGTTGCCTTCTTGTGTATTTCACATACTCGTACAAACACACATGAATTCTGTGCTCAGGGTCTTCAGAGTACACCATCAGATTCTCCACTCTTCCCTTCTCCTTGTCATGGAAACACCTAAAATAAACAGCAGCTCCCTAGCTCTATGCCTTTCTTTTGAGTTTGGACCATAGGGAGAGGGAGTAGATCCTCAGGGAGAGAATGACATTGTTATTCTGTGACTCCTTCCAGGGAGGTTGCTTAAGCTAGCTGGATCCCTCCTCTAACGGTCAGAAGTCCTAGTACTGTCCCCTGTGAATAGCTGTCCTGTCATCTAGCTCTGAGAATGGATCCCTTTTCTGGATTCGTCAAGTTTATGGATAGGGAGAAATGAACATTGTTAATTTGTGCCAATTTTTTCCCTCTTTTCATTCAACATACCTTAAAACTTGACCAAAATACCTTTTTTTGAATGAATTGTTCTTTTTTTTTCTTACCAGGACCTAGTTGACACTTAAGTCAGTGTGGAAATGTATAGCTGACTACACAAGTAAGAACCAATGGGATATTTAGTAGGCACAAAAGAATAAAAGAGAGAGAGTCCCTATATAATTTCTGGTCCTGAATCTATCAGTCATCTGAATTTAACCTATTCACAGGGGCTAGCTAGCAAATTCTTGGCAGCAATAAACTCTTCAAAAGAATCACAAAGCTCCAGTTTACAGCAGAATTCCCAGTCTCTGATACAAAACATTTCTACTATGGTGGCCTTTGGTCTATGAAAACCTCATTTTGAGGTAGCAGAGGAGAAAGCTAAATCAGTAACGCACTTGCTGCGAAAACATGAGGATCATGTTTGTAATCCCAGCACTGGGGATGTGGAGACAGGAAAATGCCAGGGGCTCATTGACAAGCCAGGCTCACTATAATAGCAAGTTCCAGAATTACTGAGAGACCCTGACTCAACAAAACAATAAAGACGAATACCTCACATCGATTTCTAGGTGCCATATTCACAAATGTGTGTGCACACATGTGTGTATACACGTGTAAGCACACACACACACACACACACACACGCACATTTCATTCCTAAAAGTTATTTGAGATCCAATATTCAATACTTTTTCCTGCAACCTGATAGACTCAGTTCCAAGTTCCAAGAGCCCACATCTTGTTCGAGTCTCAAGCATTATAATTCCGGACTGTAATCAGTCAGCTATGCCTTATCCTCCCTGTTTAATTTCCTTCCTTTCACCTTGCTCCTCTAAAGCAGGTTAATTTAAAACAGTCAAGTCAAAGTATGTTTGTCGTAACTCTGTACATCTCTTAAGATAGTCTATCTTCTTTTCTTGCCCTTACTCCCCACTGTTCTAAACGGTGATCCTCTGTTCATTGGTATATCCTTTGCAGTGTGTCTCTTTTAAACACCGGAAGTCACACTGTAACAATCAAAAATGGTGAAAACGTAGCAAGTAACTGTAACACTTGGCATTGATTTGGCGCTTGAGGGAGAGTATGAGGCAATTGCGGTTAAATAAGCATAGTTACAACTCAGTAATGGTTCCCTAAGAAGCAAATACCAGAAGAAGAAGGGAAAGAACAACAACAACAACAAAAAAAAGCCAAAAGCTGCTTTCATTCCCTTTGCTGACAAGAATTTGTCACCCTCCTGGGGGCAAAAAAGTGAGAAAGATAAATTCTGTGGTTCATTTCCCCAAGGACATGCATAAAAAGTCGGCTTCCAACGTCTACTTTGAGATTCCTTCCCTTCCTCATACAGTAGCAATAACAGTTCTGAAGGCTGTTACAAGTTAATGTCTCTGAAAGAATGTGGAGGCAGAATCACAAAAGCCTGGGAGAGATTCATGGTGCCCTACAGAGTAAAAAGATTATATGTCATTTAATCCACAGTGGAAATAACAGTCGTATGTTCTAAGAGAAGCTATGTTTATTTTCCCCAGAATCTTTTCACAGTAGCCACATCACAGTCCCATCACAGAGGCGCTTGTTATTGTTAGAGGTAATTCTTTCCTCAACTGCTTCAGTTCCTAAAATCCCCGTTAAAACATATACTGACAAATACAGTGAGTCAGACCACCATTGGAAATCTGGTGATTCCATCCAATTCCAGTTCTCATAAGTCTACAAAGGCAAGCTGTCTAGAGTAGAGAAGACCTAATTTAAGTCAATTCATCCCCAAATATTAAATGCCAAGGAGAAATAATAAGACTAACTCCCATCCCCTAATGAATAGACATTTGATGAAACAGATTATAGCCCAGTGAGATCATGCAGGGTTATGTCTGCTCAGAATATTCACTGGCCAATTCGCTCAGAAAAGCCTTGTGACACTGAGCAAAAAAAGGGACAACTTTCTGGAAGAAAAGACATCTGAGCTGGGCTTTCATAAAAAAAAAAAAGAAAGAAAAAAAAAAAGAAAAAAAAAAAGTTCCCCAGGTGCCTTAATCACTTCTCTTACTGTGATAAAATTCAATGACCAAGGCAACTCATATATTTTTTTAAAAATATTTAATACGGGGCTTAAAGTTTTGAAGAGATAGAATCCAGGACAGCAGAGAGCTTATATTTTTAACCACAAGTAGGAGACAGAAAGTAGGCACTTGGAATGACATGAGATTTTTTTATTTCAAAATGGACCCTTAGTGGCACACCCCTTCCAAGAAGGCCACACCTCCTAACCCTTCCCAAATAGGTACACCAATTTGGGGACCAACTATTCAGACATGTGAGCTTTTGTGGGCCATTTTCATTCAAACAACCATATGAGGTCAGCAAAAGAGTTAAAAGAACTGATTCCAGAAGCATGAAAATGTGTTTACAATACAAAGATCTGTGTAAGACAGTCAATTCAAGTCACATTTATGTAAAAAACACATCTTCTATTTACAAGTAATGTTACCTGAAACATAGAAGATAACCTTAATCCAGGAATCCTCAGCACTGAATATTCTTTTTCCTTGGGACATTTATGTGGCCTACATGTGCCTACCCTGGTAGACTTAGTACGTAAAGAGCTAAGTATTCATTAAGTATTCAATGAATAATTGACACAGGCGATTGATATAGGCAAGCAATATTGAAGACAACACCAATGATGTGTAAATTTGCATAAAAACCACAAAAGAGAGAAAATGACGCATTTTCTAAATATAGGACTATTTCCTACCATACAGCACAAAATTTATAGTTGTTTAATTGGATGCTACATGATAATATCCTCTATGGAAGCATAATATGCAGCTGCAAAGCACCTGGATAGGACAGGTAAGTACTGAAGGTCATCCTCAGGTACATAGCAATTACCCTTACAAGACTACAACCAGAAACCCATGAGAGATTACATCATCTAAAACACTGATCAAAAGTGATATGATGCATTTCGTTATTATAAATAAATAATTCTGTGCTACAGGCACATCCTTGACCTCTCTCTCTCTCCATATATATATATATATATATATATATATCAACAAATATATTTACAAACTTGCCCCAGAATAGAAATTAAGAAATGTATCCCTTTAATTATTTCAAATTAAAATAAAATCACTAGCAATAAAGCTAATCACGGAGGGGAAAGACTTCTACAATGAAAATTTTAATTGTCAGTGAAAACTGAAACTCAAGATGCTAGAAGATAGAAAAACCTCCCATGTTCCTCTGGAATTTGCTGTATCACCAAAAGAGACAGGGTCAATGCAATAGTGACAGTAAGAGCAAGAAAGAAATCCTAAAATCTATGTACAAACACAGGAGACCCTGGACACCAAAGCAAACCTAAGCAGGAAAGAAGCATGCTAGGTCACAATACCTGACCAACCGAACAATGGCGACAAAGGCAGCATGTTCCTACCATAACCTCAAACACAAAGGCCAGAGGAAGAGAAGGCACAGAAGTGAATCCACACAGCAACAGCCACTTAATTTTTTATAAAAGTACCAAAAACAAACAATGCTGAGACTGGAGGATTTGAATTCAAGGCCAGTTTGTACTACAAAGTAAGCACTTGTCTCCAGAAAGAAGTCTTCCCCTTGCCCCATACTCAAAAGAAAAAAAAAAAAGAAAAAAGAAAGAAACAACAAAATAAGGACTAGAAAGCAGTGCGTAATGGGAAAATCTTTCATAACCGACAGCTATTGCTTTGAATGGAATCATTCTGAATTTCAGAGTTCTTTTCAAACTTAAAACCATCAGAACTGAAATCCTAACATCTGAATATTTTACAGATGTTTAAAAACACATGGAAGATGTACAAAGAAGAATAGGCAGGTGTATCAACATAGAGTGGGCACCCATTTAACTGGGCCATTTGGCTGGACAGAGAGAAAAGAATACAAGCTGGTATCGCTGAAGGGCAGAATGGGTAACAGGGGATCATGGGACTTGGCCTAAGACAATTTTTACCAAGAGTTGTTCTGTTTTCAGAAGTCTAACTAAATAGAGCTCCCACTAGAAAAAACAAAAATCAAAAAAACAAAACAAAAACAGTGGGTACTAATTTGATCACTCAGGGGACAACAGCTATGGGAAGCGAATGCGTAACATAATTCAACCAGAATGAGAAACCCTGGTAGTTTTCCGTGTGGCAGCCCACAGTGTGAATGCATGGAGTCCTCCCAGAGATAAGGAAGAAAACCCTTTACCAAAGCATGGGTCATCTGCTCTGAGGTCAGAGGACTCTCGCTGCGTTCATGTAAAGTCTCCTCCTAAAGAGGCCAGGACAGGATGAAAAATAGCTAAACCCACGGACCTTCCTTTAAAATATTCCAGCGCCCTACATGTTCTCCAGGCAAGGTGAACCTGCTTCTGCTTCTGGCCTCAGAGGATAGATGCTGTCATGGGAAAAGTACATGTCCACCTGATCCATTAGAGAGTAGTAAAGAGACTATATAGGGCCTATGCCCATCAGTGAGGCATTCAAACATGCCCTCACCTGTGTGAACACTGAGACAGGCTCTTACAGATACTTAATGCAAGTAAGGGACACAAAAAGCCACCATCAAGAGTCTCATCCAACTCAGACACTGTCACACACAGCAAAGCTGTCAGCAACAGGAGCAGTCATTTCATCGCACTGATCTGGACTAAAGACCACAAGATTCAGTAATATTTTTGGCCACCTTATAACTGAACTGCAGCTGAGGTCACTGAAGTCAAGAATGGGTTAAGTCTATAATAGCTAAAGAGTTTAAATATAGAAGGCATAGGTGAAAAGGGCCACTCCTATAAGCCAGGAAGTAGTTTAATGGAAACCCTGGTACCAAGGGTGGTACACCTCACTGATTTGTTAACCAAAGAGGACCTTGACGCCTTGTAAGACATAAAGGCTATTGCTACTACTGTTGGTTTAATAAGACCCTATTAGTGAAGACAGTATGCTTTGGTTGTAGGGCATGGAGAAACAAAAAGCTCTGACTAAGCTTCAAGCACCTTCTTTTCTGGCTGGCTTTCAGAGTGCCAGGATGTGCTACTCATGCTGTTGAAGGAGAACCATCACCAACCATCCTGCCTGGCTGTGTATCTTACATTATACAATACTAATATGCCATCTAAGATGTACATGCTTGTGCAATAATGGCATGGCTACTGTAGATACAACCAACAAGTTTCCAAAGGCCTGATCCACAGGAAGGAATACTGATACTACCTACAAGACAGAACAAAGCCTTATGGGTGGAGAAGTCATAGGCCCCAGTGGGGGAAGCAATTGCCATTGTTTTGTTCAATAGATGTGCCTGTCAAACTGCCATCTGAACATGTGTGTTCGTACCCATTGATCACTCTAACTGTCAGCTGCAACCAATCATCGAAAAAAAAAAACTTGCTTTTTGCATAGAAGGTATACCACGGAGACTCATAAGCACTGATGAAGCTACTGGGTCCAGATATTGTTGCTGTGGTAGTGTTTCGATGCTGACCCAGAGTTGGGAATCTATAGCACCCCCTCCAAAGCTCAGAAAACATTGCACAAGGGAGGCAGACAGAGCATAAGAGCCAGAGGCCGAGCGTAGTGCTGTGTAACAACTTCTTCTAAGTTTAAATAGTCCCTCCTCAGGGGAGAAGGAAGGTTATGAGACTCAAGCTTTGAGGTATGTTTACTGACACAATATTCACATGTGCTCTTCCTGTGGTTATTCAAGCAGAAAGAAATTTATGGTGAGACTCTCAGACCTGTTGAGCTTCTTGAAAGTTGTGCAAGGAGCACCAGAATTGCAGATTTCCTTAGCCGTCATCCATTTGTGCTTTAATGGTACGATGGAGTTGTCATCGAGTCATCTGCTCATGTATACAATGACAATAAACTCAGTAGTTTGCCCAGTTGAACTTTGGCCATTACTTTCATTTATTGCCGATTCCTTATTTAGAATGAGTAGATTTGTTCACATTTCTTCAGGACAAGTTAATACAACAGATATCTATTTGTGTCGGCTATAATCCTATACAGTAATTAAAAACAGGTTTATGCTCATAAATACTTAAACAACATCAGTACACAAATAATTTCTGTTGATATGTAAGACAGAGGTTTGTTTTTGATCCTCTAGGGGTGGAACATATTTTACTCAAAAACCCAAGTGTAAGAAACACAGCCTATGAGCTCTTTTTGAAACACAGACCTTATGAAATCTCCCAAGCGCCAACTATAGTTTTGTTGGGAAAATGCAACAGATAAAATATCAGATGAAATGGAAGAGACAGTTAAAATAGTGTCAAGGGAAGGTACTGGGCTCCTCATTAAAAATGAAAGCAGTTTGACTAATTGCACACATTTGTCTGGTCTGTGCTGAAGATGAAGGTACTTCTGGTTCTCAGGGTTGCAGATACATAAAGACAGACATGACAGGTCATCTGTCATGTTTTCAGGTGCAAATCCAACACAGAACTGCCTTTCCTGATAAATCTTCAGTGGTCTATATTAAGCTTCCCTAATAAAGACAGAGGGCAGTCTCACTGTGAGTTAAATCAGATGGATGCCTCCAGAGATCAAGGCTGCCAGCACCTATGAGACCAATGCAAAAAGTTGTGTGTCTATGACTTTCCTTAGTGTCTAAGCAAGGATGACGCTGATATCATTTTATAGGATAAACGATGGTGACAATTAAATTATAACCTTCTAACAGAAACTCCCTCCTCTCTGAATCCACTCTCAAACCAGAATGGTGCACAAATCTTATTACTGGATTACTAATGCATTTTATTTATATACAAAAAATATAGCAGCAGAGGGACAAGATGGTGGTGCCAGGGCAACACTGCATCTGAGGAGCAGGGTAACATTTTCCATACAGCAACCAAGAGACTGAACTATGTGTCCTAAAACAACAGCAACTGTGTTTCCCAGGTGAGAGGAAACCCCCAAGGCATGGGAATCAGTTGGGTCCACACTCAGGTCACCCATCCAAAACCCACAAGAGATACCGGGTCATGCAGGAACTAGGTCGCCAGACAAGAGCGACACCCTTGCATGTCCTGATCATTTTCCCAGGCTGAACGGTGGGCACAAAAAAACCAGAGACTGGGAGTCCCAGTCGTGAGAATAACCCACAGGGAAGGAAGGCAATGGGACTGGCAACTGGTCACCCCGTCTTTACCAGGAAAAGGTCTCTCAGACCGGTGGGTGTGAGCCACCATCACTGAACTGGGCTCAAGCCACAAGAACAGAGAGTTGTTGGGCTCCCAGCTCTCTGGTACATACAGAGAGGTGTGCCTCAGGGCAACAGAGACTGAGAGTCCCTGTTGGGAGTAAACCCCACAGGGAAGGAAGGAAACAGGGACCCGAATTAGGTCATCCAGTATGTCCCTGGAAAAGGTCCTACAGACCAGCAGGCAGGAGTGCTGCCAGCCCAGAGACCTGCTCTGTACCAACTATTCCTCACAGACAGAACAGTGCGCACCAGGACACCAGAGACTTGGAGTCACTGTCAGGAGAAAGCCTCACAGGGAACAAAACAAAGGGGATGGACTTAGGTCACCCAGTATATCCCTGGAAAAGTTCCGGCAGACTGGCCCAACCCAGGGAACTGCTGGGCACCAGATAGCCTGCTGTTACCAGGAGAGTGGTACTCACCAGCCACAGATTACCACTTGGGTACTGGGGCACAGAGCCCCAACCTCAGACCTACAAAAGCCCGGGATCCCTGAGATCAACCCCCAGATACTGCTCCACGGGGCAACCAGTTATCCCTAACAAAACTTAGCAAACCACAGGACACACAGGTTACAGCAGCAGATCACTAAATTTACAGCAAGAAACCCAGAAGCAGAGCAGCTATGTTCAGGACTTCTCCGGGTGAGAGCACAGCCCTCTCAACTAACAAGGACTACAGTTACCACTCAGGTCTCTATGCCTGAGGTGAGCTGTGGCAACTGCTGAAAAACACCAGCCATACAGTGACTAAACCCAAAAAGCTGAGGAGACTTCCTTCAAGAAAAACCATCTTCCTGCCAAGAAGATTCTCTCCACCACAGGATTCCAGGAACCACCAGAAACTAACTCCAAACACCTAAGATAGCCCAATGGGTAGAGGCCAGCATGAAAGCTCAACCAACAAAAGACAAAGCAATATAGCATCTCCAGAACCCAGTAATCCGGGGGCAAGTAGCCCTGGACACCCCAGCATAATTGAAATTCAAGAAGATGACCTAACATCTGTGCTCACAAAGAGGATAACAGAGAAAACAAATAAAATGCATAAAGAGCTAGAGGAAGATAAACTCAAACAGATTATGGTCATCCATAAAGAAACAGAAGAT
Organism: Rhombomys opimus; assembly: GCA_010120015.1. Lineage (NCBI taxonomy): Eukaryota > Metazoa > Chordata > Mammalia > Rodentia > Muridae > Rhombomys > Rhombomys opimus. The sequence goes on from REGO01000127.1 coordinate 4,337,951, forward strand.
GATAAAAACAAACAGATTATGGCCATCCATGAAGAAATACAGGAAGTTGCAGACAAACAGTTTGTGGCCTTTAGAGAGGAAATACTTAAATCACTGAAAGAAATAAAAGAAACAAAGGAATGTTCAAACAAAGAGCTGAAGGAATTAAAGGAAAATACAGTCAGACAGGTGAAGGAAATCAACGAAACAGCTCAAGATCTGAAGACAGAATTGGAAACATTAAAGAAAACACAAATGGAGGAAATTGTGGAGAGAAAGAACTTAGGGAAGAAAACAGGAACTACAGAGGTAAGCATAACCAATAAATTACAAGAGATGGATGAAAGAATCTCAGGTGTGGAATACACAATGGAAGAAATAGAAATATCTGTCACAGAAAATGTTAAATCTAAAAAATTCCTGACCCAGACCCTCCAAGAAATTCAAGAAAACATAAAAAGACAAAACCTAAGAATAATAGGAATAGAGGAAAAAGAAGATTCCCTGCACCAAGGCCCAGAAAATATTTTCAACAAAATCATTGAAGAAAAATTCCCCAACTTAAAGGAGAGGCCAATAAGAATACAAGAGGCCTACAGAACACCCAATAAATTAGACAAGAAAAATAAATTAGACCAGAAAAGAAAATCCTCCCGCCACATAATAATCAAAACAGTAAGTATACAGAACAAAGAAAAAATACTAAAAGCTGCAAGGGAAAAAGGCCAAGTAACATATAATGGCAAACCCATTAGAATCACACCTGAATTTTCAACAGAGACTATGAAAGCCAGAAGGGCCTGGACAGATATCATGCAGACCCTAAGAGAACACAGATGTCAGCCCAGGCTACTATACTCAGCAAAACTCTCAGTCATCATAGATGGAGGAAACAAGATATTCAATGACAAAAACTAATTTGAACAATACCTACACACAAATTCAGCTTTACAGAAGACAGTACAAGGGAAAATACAACCCAAGAAAACTAGCTACTTTCAAGGAAACACAGGAAATAATTAACCTCACTACAGTAAAACAAAAAGCAACCAAGCACACAACCTTATGACCACAGCCAACATTGAAATCAAAGAATCTAACAGCCGCTGATCATTAATCTCTCTCAACATCTATGGACTCAATTCTCCAATAAAAAGACACAGACTAACAGAATGGATACATAAACAAGACCCAGCAACCTGTTGCATACAAGAAACACACCTAAGTCACAAAGATAGACATTACCTGAGGATAAAGTGTTGGAAGACCGCTTTCCAAGCAAATAGACCTAAGAAACAAGCAGGAGTAGCCAATTTAATATCTGATAAAATAGACTTTCAACCAAAATTAATAAACAGAGATGGGGAAGGACACTTCATACTCATCAAGGGAAAATTCCACCAGGAACACATCACAATCCTGAACATCTATGCCCCAAATACAAGGGCACCCACATTTGAAAAAGAAACATTGATAAAAGTTAAATCACACATAGATCCTCACACATTGATAGTGGCAGACTTCAACACCCCACTCTCAGCAAAGGACAGGTCAGCAAAACAGAAATTAAACAAAGAAACAATGTCTCTAACAGAGGTCATATGTAAACGACCCGCGTAACCGTCTCGCCAGCAAGAAGGCACACGGACGACAGGATCCTTCTGCAGCAGGCTTTATTACAGGCAATGAAAGGAGGAAGACCCCCAGCCCCAAGATGGTGCTGCTTAAATAAGCCCCGACCGCACTTATGTGACGTGGAGTGACGTGTCATACCCTGATTGACTGCTTACCCTTACCCGTCTGACGGCCCGGGGTGGGGCAGTGGCTTGGCGCACTTTTGCAACCTGCACATGTGCTCTCAGAGGCTGTTACCAGTATAGAGACTGGATGCCGGCGCCATCTTGTAATGGCGTCTGAACCTCGGCTCTCTACAGTCATGGATCAAATGGACCTAACAGACATTTACAGAACCTTACCTCCAAACACAAAAGTATTTACCCTCTTCTCAGCACCTCATGGAACCTTCTCCAAAATAAGCCATGTAGCTGGTCACAAAGCAAGCCTCAACAGATGCAAGAAGATTGAAATAATCCCTTGTATCCTATCTGATCACCATGGAATAAAGCTGGACCTCAACAAAAACAGAAATAGCAAAAGGCCTACACATACATGGAAACTGAACAACTTGCTACTAAATGACAGCTGGGTCAGGGAAGAAATAAAAAAAGAAATTAAAGGCTTCCTAGAATTCAATGAAAATAAGGCACAACATACCCAAACTATTGGGACACATTAAAAGCAGTGCTAAGAGGAAAGTTCATAGAACTAAGTGCCTTCAAGAAGAAATTCGAGACAGCTCATTCAAGCAAATTAATGGCTCACTTAAAAACCCTAGAAAAATAAGAAGCAGACACACCAAAAAGAGGAGACAGCTGGAAATAATCAAACTCAGGACTGAAATCAATCAATAAGAAACAAATAAAATAATTCAAACAATCAATGAAACCAAGACCTGGTTCATTGAGAAAATCAACAACAGAGATAAACCCTTAACCAAGCTAACTAAAAGGCAGAGAGACACCATCCAAATCAACAAAATGAGAAATGAAAAGGGGGACATAACTACAGACAGTGAGGAAATCCAAACAATCATTAGGACTTACTTCAAAAGTCTATATGCCACAAAATTTGAAAATCTAAATGAAATGGACAATTTTCTTTATCTCCACTTACCAAAATTAAATCAAGTTCAGGTAAATCAATTAAATAATCAGATATCCCCCAAGGAAATAGAAGCAGTCATCGAACGTCTCCCATTAAAAAAAAATAAAAATAAAAAAATAAAATAAAACAGGACCTGATGGTTTCAGTAGACCTTCAAAGAAGAGCTAATACCAATTATCTTCAAAACTATTCCACAAAATAGAAACAGAAGGAACATTACCAAACTCATTCTTTGAACCCACAGTCATCTTGCTACCTAAACCTCACAAAGACCCAACAAAGAAAGAGAATTTCAGGCCTATCTCCCTTATGAACATTGATGCAAAAATACTCAACAAAATACTTGCAAAACAAATATAAGAACACATCAAAGATAACATCCACTAGGACCAAGTAGGCTTCATCCCAGGTATGCAGAGGTGCTTCAATATACAGGATTCCATCAATGTGATCCACCATATAAACAAACTGAAAGAAAATGACCACATGATATCTCCTTAGATGCTGAAAAAACATTTGACAAAATCCAACATCCATTCATGTTTAAAGTCTTGGAGGAATCAGGGATCCAAGGCACATATCTAAACATAGTAAAGGCAACATACAGCAAGCCTATAGCCAATATCAAACACAATGGAGAGAAACTTAAAGCAATCCCACTGAAATCAGTGACAAGGCAAGGCTGCCCACTCTCTCCATATCTCTTCAACATAGTTCTGGATGTCCCTGCTAGAGCAGTAAGACAATTGAAGGAGATCAAGGAGATACAAATTGGAAAGGAAGAAGTCAAATTATCACTATTTGCAGATATGATAGTATACGTGAATGACCCCAAAAACTCTACTAGGGAACTCCTACAGCTGATAAACACCTTCAGTAAAGTGGCTGGACACAAAATTAACTCAAAAAAAAAAAATCAGTAGCCCTCCTGCATACAAAAGACAAAAGGGGAAAATACGATTTCGGCGACGAGCACACACCGTTTCTGAGCAGTGGAATACCTGAACTTCTGAGTTGGTGAATGGAAGGACCTCTAACCCAGGAAGACAACGGTGGAGATTTCTAGACCGACAGGGAACATCACAGGAGGTGAAAACTTTGG
>REGO01000127.1:4346915-4406876 GCA_010120015.1 Rhombomys opimus
ACACACTTATGGACACCTGATCTTTGACAAAGATGCCAAAACCATACAATGGAAAAAAGATAGCATCTTCAACAAATGGTGCTGGTCTAACTGGATGTCTATGTGTAGAAAAATGCAAATAGATCCATACGTATCACCCTGCACAAAACTAAAGCCCAAGAGGATCAAAGACCTCAACATAAAACCAGACACATTAAATCGGTTAGAAGAAAATGTGGGGAAGACTGTAGAAATCATTGGTGTAGGAGACAACTTTCTGAACAGAACACTAACAGCACAGGCTCTAAGAGCAACAATCAATAACTGGGACCTCATGAATCTGAAAAGCTCCTGTAAAGCAAAGGGCACCATCATCAAAACAAAATGACTGCCTACAGATTGGGAAAGAATCTTCAGTAAACCTTTATCTGACAGAGGGCTAATATCCAGTATATATAAAAACTAAAGAATCTGAAAAGCAGCAAACCAAGTAATCCAATTAAAAAAATGGGGAACAGAGCTAACCAGAGAATTCTCAATAGAGGAATATCGAATGGCAGAGAAACACTTAAAGAAATGCTCAACGTCATTAGCCATTAGGGAAATGCAAATCAAAAGGACACTGAGATTACACCTTACATCCATCAGAATGGCCAAGATGAAGAACTCAAGTGACAACACATGCTGGATATGTTGTGGAGAAAGGGGAGCCCTCCTTCACTGCTGGTAAGAATGTAAACTTGTACAACCACTTTGGAAATCAATATGGTGCTTTCTCAGAAAATTAGGATTTATAGTGCTTCCTCAAGATCCAGCTATACCACTTCTAGGCATATATCGAAAAGAGGCTCAAGTACACAATAAGGACATTTGCTCAGCCATGTTTGTAACAGCTTTATATGTAATAGCCAGAAGCTGGAAACAGCCCAGATGCCCCTCAACTGAAGAATGGATGCAGAAATTGTGGTACATCTACACAATGGAGTACTACTCTGCAATGAAAAATAAGGAAATCATGAAATTTGTATTTAAATGGTGGGACCTGGAAAGGATCATCCTGAGTGAGCTGTCCCAGAAGCAGAAAGACACACACAGTATATATTCACTCATATAGACACATAACATAGGATAAATGTACTAAAGTCTGTACATCTAAAGAAACTAATCAAGAGAGAGGACCCTGACTAAAATGCTCAATCCCCATCCTGAAAGGCAATGAGGATGGACATCAGAAGAAGAAGAAAACATGAAACAACCTATAAACCTGCCACTTAGGGCCTCTGAAAGGCTCTGCCCTGCAGACTATCAAAGCAGATGCTGAGACTTATGGTCAACTGTTGGGCAGAGTGCATGGAATCTTATGTAAGAAGTGGGAAATAGTAAGATCTGGAGAGGACAGGAACCCCACAAGGAGAGCAACAGTACCAGAAAATTTGAAAACAAGGGTCTTTCCAGAGACTCATACTCCAACCAAGTACCATGCATTGAGATAACCTAGGACCCCTGCACAGATGTAGCCCATGGCAGTTTAGTGTCCAAGTGGGTTCCATAGTAATGGGAAAAGGGACTGCCTCTGACATAATCTGATTGGCCTGCTCTTTGATCACCTCCCTGTGAGGGGGGAGCAGCTTTAACAGACCACAGAAGATGACAATGTAGCCACTCCTGATAAGATCTAATAGACTAAGATGAGAAAGAAGGAGAGGAGGACCTTCCCTATCAGTGGACTTGGAGAGGGGCATTTGTGAAGAAGGAAGAGGGAGGGTGGGACTGGGAGGGGAGGATGGAGGGGCTTATGGGTGGATATAAAGTGAATAAAGTATAATTAGTAAAAAAAAAAAAGGAAAAACAAAAAAACAACAAAAAATGTAGCAGCAAGAGGTAAACAATTTCAGAGAGGATCACCTTATGTGTGCAGAGATTGGCTGAGAGATAGGACAAGTAGTTCTCTTTTGTAAAATGCTTACACATACTTGGCTTCCTTAGCACTTTTGATGGAGTCTCGCCTGCCCTTGTTCTGTGTGCCCCCACTATCTCAGGGCAGGAGTTAGCCCCTCTATAATTGGTGTCCCACTCACTTTCCTGGCTGTTTATCTGCCCTTCCATGACTAGCACATTGCTGGTAGATGGTGCAAAAGGCCTGTCATAAATCTCCCGGATTGATGAAAATTGTCAAGAAGCTGACTGCTTTGGCCTGGTTCCTTATGATGGGAAAAAGCACTTGCTGGAAGTGACAGTGACTGGAATGACTGGAAATTTGTATGAGGATGTCCTGGAGCTTGCTGATTCTCAAATGCTGTTTTTTGTTTGTTTGTTTGTTTTGTTTTGTTTTTTGTTTGTTTGTTTTGCTTTTGTTTTGTTGTTATTTGTCTGTTTACATTTACAAAATCTCAGATTATGGCCTTGAAAATACATGATAAATAAATAGGATATGTGAGTCTCTTGACGCTTATATAATTTTTTTTTTTTTTGGACCAGCACTTTTCCTGTAATAGACACATTTCACAGCTTTCCACAAGTTTTTACCAAGCTTTCCTAATCACATATGGATGTGGCTTTCAACATCCTTCCAAACAGCTGGGCAGTTATGGACTAGATCCCTGGACACTGAGAATGAAAACAGAGTCAGAGTTTAAGTCTCATTTTAAGACAGAAAAATGGAAACTAAAAAGGTGTGATTTACATCCTGAAAATTTTAACAGAACAAAATTAATTGATTGACTCATTGGAACCAAAATGTATACCTGTGAAACTTCTAAGTACATATTCTTTCTGTCAATAAGCACTTATAAAAGTTACAGCTAAATGCCAGGCAACATTGATTAAGTCTGCTTATTAACTTCCCCGGGGCTTTTGATCACCTCTCTCCCAGCACCCTACGTAATCCTCACATTTTATCCAATTCTGAAACAGATGTTGACTTTTTTCCATGCTTTGTTCCCCTATAACTTCAATGGATCAGCATTACCCAACAGGAGGCTGAGGTCAGACCTTATAGCTACTAACATGTTTGTTTTCTATCGCTGTATGAGCACCGTGACCAAAAGCAACTTGTGAAGGGGATTTTGTTTGGCTTCCACATCCAGATCACAGTTGATCACTGAGGGAAAAATCAAGGCAAGAACCCAACCAGGAGCAGACACAAGAACCATGGAGAAACACTGCCTCCTGGCTTGCTTTCAATGGCTTTCTCAGCTTGCTTTAAACCCTAGACTAGGGTAGCACGAGTTCCCAGGGGGTAACACTCCCCACAGTAGGCTCCAGTCTCTCACGTCAATACACTGAAATGCCCCACAGTTATGTCCACGGGCAGTTTGATGCAGGAATTGCTCAATTTGAGTTGCCTCTTCCCAAGTGACTCAAGTTTGTGTTAAGCTGACAAAAACTAACCAGTACAACATAGTATCAAAAGACCTTTCAGTTATGCATGTTTGTGCACATAGACAAGTGCTACTCTCAGACTTAGTCACAGATTCCACTCTTTCCAGTGTACAGTGGTATAGATTCATGGTTGTACAAGGTATTGAGAATAATTGATTTAAGAAGGCCTAGCCCTGAATATGATACACACATGTCTCTCTCTCCATATATATACCGTGTGTGTGTGTGTGTGTGTGTACCATACCATCGCACTTTCAGAGAATATTGCAGAAGATGTGATAATAAAAAATTAAGATCACAGAGACGGAGAGAAGAAAGCAAAATGGCATCTTCTAGGCAAGACAAAGCCTTTGAAGTCATTATTCACAGCAGCTGCAGAAAACTATTCAGGGTCTACATAAAAAATGAAACAGGCAAAAATCAGGCACTTATAGGGAGGGTTTTAGGGGTCCCTCTTTCTCACAGCTAAACTGTTTGCTACTAATGCATTCAGGAAGAAGGAAAACCATTGCTTTCAGTTGTGTATCCCTGATCAGGATCCACTAGATAGTTTCAATTGGAGCATACAGAAGGCCTTGGTTAAACTAAATGGGTCATGAAACAACCCCAAAACTTATGAGGTTAGGAAAGGAATTTGTACTAATGTGGAATGTTGGTGAGGATGGGAGAGAGATAGGAATGATGAAAAGGGAGTAATCAGAATATGTATTTCATTAATTAATATATTTACTAATTATATTTATTAGCTGTGTATTAATTAATGAAATAATGCATATGTTAAATAACAAGATACTCAAATAAAATAAACACACAAAAAAGATCATAACAACCACTAAAATTAAAATTACTGGACTAGCGCTCACATTTCCTGTAATAAGCATGACACAGATTTTATGGTTTGGATATGAGATGTCCCTGACAAAGCACATGACTTGAAGGTATATGTCCCCACCTGGTGGATCCAATTATTGACAGATAATTGGTTCATGAAGACTCTTACTTAATCAGTGACCTCATGCACTTATGAATTTATAATCTGGTGGCCTCACTAGGAGGTGATGGACACATGAGAGGGTAACCCCTAATTCGGGGAACAAAAGTATGGGGGACATGCCTGAAAGATGCTTTGTTAACACACCACCACCTACTTCCTGGCTTTGTTACACCCTTCTTTACCAAAATCATGCAGTACTGGAGCAAGCATCACATGGACTGAAACCTATGAGCCTCTGAGATAAAATAAATCTGGCAGCTCTTCCTTGTATCAGCCTCACAGACAAGCGTGTGCCTCACATAGAATCTCTCACTCTCTAGAATGATGTGTGGCATGTCAGGATAAGTTTACTATTCAAGTGAGTTAAAAATCTTTATCAACTTATAAGCCCAGTAATAAAGGAAAGATCCATTTCTTAAAGCTTCAGTTTCTTCATTCATAAAGGTATTAATGTGTACCCCACAGAATATAATCAGATAAAACACATGGTACACCTTGATGAAGGCCCTGTCTCTAACATGATAGCTATTGTTATATGGTCTTCTGTAGTTATTAAATATATTTATGGTTAAGAAAATATTGTGTGAAACACTTAGTAAATACCCAACAACAAAAAAACTAATTCATGTTCAACTTTTTTTTTCCTTTTTATTTATAACAATTTAATAACTATGTGTCCCAGCTGTAGGCCCCTCCCTTGTCCCCTCTCAATCCATCCTCCCTCTCTCTTCTTCTTCTTCCATGTCCCTCCCCTGATCCACTGATAGGAAAGGTCCTCCTCCTCTTCTATCTGACCTTAGCCTATCAGGTCTCATCAGGACTGGTTTCCTCTGTGGCCTCCTGAGGCTGCTCCCCCATCAGGGGGAGGTGGTCAAAGAGCCAGCCACTGAGTTCATGTCAGAGATAGTCCCTGTTCCCCTTACTCCCAGGGAACCCAATTGGAGAATGGGCTGCCATGGGCTACATCTGTGCAGGGGTTCCAGGTTATCTCCATGAATGGTCCTTGGTTGGAGTATCAGTCTCAGAAAAGAGCCCTGGGCCCAGAATTTTTTTTTGGGTTCTGTTGTTCTCCCTGTGGATCTCATAAACAATATCTACACAGCAACCCAGCCCTACAGAAAATACTAGAAGGAAAACTCCAATCTAACAAAATCAACTACACCCAAGGAAACACAGGATATAAATAACTTCACAACCACAAGAGAAAAGAAAAGAATAGAAAAGAAAAGAGAAAAGAAAAGAAGCACGAAGCACAGTATCACCACCAACTCCACAATAAAAGGAACTAACATCCATTGGTCATTATTATCTATCAACATCAAAGGACTCAACTGTCCAATCAAAAGACACAGACTAACAGAATGGTTGAGGAAAAAGGATACAACATTCTGCTGCATCCAAGAAACACCTCTGCAACAAAGATAAACACCACCTCAGAGCAAAGGGCTGGAAAAAGGCTTTTCAAGCAAACAGGCCCAGAAAACAAGCTGCAGTAGCCATCCTAATGTCCAATAAAATAGACTTTCAAAAAAAATTAAAAAAAAAAAAAAAAAAAAGATGAGGAGGCACACTTCATTCTCATCAAAGGAAAAATCCACCAGGAGGACATCACAATCCTGAACATCTATGCCCCAACCTTTTTTTTGTTGTGTCGTAAAATCACAAGATCAAAACAGTCCCACTGAAGAACTAATAATACAGAAGACAGAAGAGTGTGGAGCAAGTTGTTTGTATGACCTTGGTTCATGACTGAGCGCACCGTGAAGCAAGCTGTACACACCACTGCTCTGGAGGCCTCTGTCTCAGATGCTGGGACATTCACTGGTTGGTTAACTAGGATGTTAACAATGTACACACATGTAAAGATACCTAGGCATCTGATAATCCCAGGAAAGCTGTCAGATCTCGAATGCATAACCGTTCAGTGTACATGTCGGCCTAAAAACATAGTTATAACTTTTTGAAGCATGCACTTATATGCATTTTCACCAACAGAGACTCTTGTTCCCACATAGAAGTCAGTCGATGGGCATGAATACGTTAGGGTGCGCATCAGAGTATTGAAGGCCTAAGCAACCAAAATAGAACATACATATATTTTGTTGTGTTTTCAGTGTTGAGAGAATTTTTCTATACTCAAGGCAGTTTTTACAAAGTTTCACTAAAGTATTATAATGAAAAAGAAGGAGGGAGGTCAATACAGGAGAAGGAGGGACAGGACAAATAATGCCAAGGTTATTTGATAAAAATAATAGTATGTGGAATCATAGTATTTTATATTTACCTAAAATTATATACAAACATGTAAGGATATATGTATTTAAATATCTTAAAGGAAATTAGTTCACTTGGGCTTACAGTGCTCCCCACTAGAACTATAACTTAACAAAAACTCCAGTACTAGGCACAGGAAATCCTTTGAATGGTTGGTCAGGTTAGTCCAACTGAGTCCCAAAATATAGATTATCTACATAGCCCATGATTGTCTCTCAGGGGTCTAGAATGAGCCCTTGTTGCTGAAAAGCTAACACTCCGAGGACACAGGGCTTTGATGATTTGAACTGGGTTTGGTCTGACAGCCTCATTCCTGTGGTCTACCATGATTACAGAAAATACTGTGCAAGCTACTAAGGGAAGGAAACATCTGAACAGTCTTATCCAGCTGCAGTACTTATGAACGATGGCAATAACCAGCATGACAAGATATGGAAAAAGGTGCAATAAGTCACACTCACATCTACACTGCACATCCTGCATCTATGGTTCAGCGAACATTGTGAAAAAGAGGGTAGGAAGATTAAGAGTCAGGATACCAGGGAGTTTAATGTGAAAATGTTTCTCCTAGAAATGGTTGCAAAAACAAGATTGTTTTTTTTGTTGTTGTTGTTGTTGTTTTGTTTTGTTTTGGTAGTTTTTCAAGACAGAGTTTCTCTGTGTAGCCTTGGTTGTCTTGGACTCACTCTGTAGACCAAGCTGGCCTCAAACTCACAGAGATGTGCTGTCCTTTGCCTCCACTACAGCTAGTATTACAAGTGTGTGCTACCATGCCTGGAATAATGAAACAATACTGGAATAATGAAAATCTGAAACAACACGTTATCTTGGAAGGGAGAACTTTTTCAGGCAACCAGGTACAGTTGGGAAACGGAGAACTAGCTTCTCCCAGGAATGAGTCACCTTATTGACTGCCCAATGCAGCATGGTTATCCCAGAAACCTTATGTGCACAATAACAGAAACAAGACACACACACACACACACACACACACACACACACACACACACACGTAACAATCATAATGATGAAAATAGCCAAACAGCCTATCAACTTGCAAGCAGAGGGACATGGGAGGAGACTGAAGGAGGGCAGCTGAGAGGAGCTGGAGGAAGGAAAGAAAATTGGTATAATTCTATCTCAATTAAAGATGTATTTATAAGAAAATAACACACACATATATATTATACTGATAACAATTCTTGTTGAAACTTGGTGCTGTACAATAACCTTATTGACAAAATTACTTTTGAGCCTGTGTGGGCAAATGAGACATAGTGTACTAGGTTTACAAATTCCTATGTGTCTGTAATTGTTTTAAACTAAGAAGTTAAAAATATCAATATTCCTTTTTAGATATTTGGATTTCCCTTCTATGTGTTATTTCATTTTAATTTAAAATATAATTACATTCATTCCCACTCTCTCCATACCCTCTAACCTCCAACATCTCCCATGCTCCCCTACTCCCTCTCAAATTCATGGTCCCTTTTCTTTAAATCACATTGCTGTTCATGCTCACACACATGCATGTGTGTGTGCATTCACACACACTCAAGAATAAATGTGTACATGCAACCTACTGTGTCCTTTTACTGTTGCTCCTATGTATATAGGGTTGACCATTGGTTTTAGATAAGCACTATAGATGTTCAATAGCATTTCAACTGAAAAGATACCTCTAATCCAATCAGAAAGCCGAGTTACACAACAGTGCCCAGAGGAGCATCTGCTACCCGATCACAGGACCGCACTGTGGGACCCACATACTACTGAGTGGCTGTTTGACTATAGTTAAACTATGTTGCCCAGTTCAAATCAAGGTTCAGCATGACGCGTAAGCGGATCAATGTGCTCATTTTCACATATTATATTTTAGGACTATACAGTTGTTTACTAATTGAATGTTTAATCTTTTCTTAAGCCTTTGGCACTGGTATTAAAATTTTAGCCCAATAAAGTGTTCCACTCTTCTCCATGATGGTAACACTGGCCTCGGACAAAACAGTGAGCTACTTCAAGTGTTCCAGTGGCTTCCTTTCCAGGCAATCTATGTTCCTGTGCTTGAGCATTTTCTATTGCATCAAGGAAACTAGACAGATATTTGGCTAGCTATGTAATGAATGACAAAGCCTCAGACCTAAATGGCTGGATCACTGTTGTATGACACTTTCTGTAGACACAGGAGAAAACACCTATCTACTTGAAGTGGGTGACCAGCAACAAACAAAAAATCATTTTACCAAACCAAGGTTAATGAACCAATGGGTTCATTGCAGTTACTTACAGAAACATAGATAATGAGGTTCAGAGGCATGATGACTCAAAGGTAGCTGTTTCATCAAGAAGCCTTTGGGCAAGAACTCATCCAAGCTGCACCCCTGAATCTCTCTTAGCTGGTGGAAGATTCTTTCATGTCCTCAGAAACTGAATATCACTTTTGTAATCTTGGAAGAGAGCCTGAGAATCATTTAAGTTTTGTTTGCTTCCTGATTCTTATGAGCCTGTTTTACACCTAGGAGTGGATCTGTTCAATTGGGGAGAAACAGCTACACAACAATGTCAGTGACATCAATTCAGCACATGGCAGCAACCAGATGCTGCTGTATCTCCTGTCAGTGGTGTTCCTTGCATGGCAGCTGTGTTCAAAGTGCAAGGGTGGGCATGCATTCCAGTGACTATCATTTTTTTTTATGATCACTGCAAATCAAGACACTGTAACTTGACAGAAAGAATTAGCCCGCAGGATGTCAGCTCTGTGCCATGCATTCCACTCTGTGTTCCTTTAAGAAGCTCACGGAACATTTTCCACATGGCATCCTTCTGTGCAGCTCCTTTTCCATCTATATCTATGGCTGGTTGATACAGCTCATGCCTTTCAATTTATTATTGCTCTATGCTTTATAATAAAGATTGTTACTTTCTGCTTGGTTAGGCTCCTGATCTTGTGCTATTCCCACAGGCTTTTAGCCTCCCTTGGATAAAGCCCATGTTCATGCATTCTTCCTAGTTGTTTCTACTCCAAATTCATAGCTTTGTATGTGCTGAAGTCAATCCTACAGCGATAGCCTGTTGCTTTATTAGCAGGGGAAACCACACTGGAAGGAAGGGGTCATTTTGCTGGGATTCAGTGAATATTATTTTGTACACTGCAGCCTTAGATCTCGGAAATTACTTCCCTACGATGGATTGCTTGTTAGGGTTCAGAACTCTATCTCTGCAGACACATTCTCAGTCCAATGTTTTCCAAATAGACTTCTCCTAACGTTCCAATAAAGTGCACAGGGACACCAGTACCCACAAGGATGCTGCCGGATGATTGCAAATAAACACGCTGCCAGTACTTTATCAGGCGCCTCCTACAATACCCACATTCTGTCTTTCGTTTTTCTTTCTTGTTTCTTTTTTTCTTTTTTAAAGCCTATTTCGTATGCTAGTTGAGTCTGGTGCAATATACCCTTTTAAGTCCATAAGATGTTTTCTATAATCTGCCCAATAGAATGATTTGTTACACATTAGTGTGGTCTTTTCCTGCACAACTCTATAGGTATGTGACTGGAAGACTCATGCCTTGGGAGAGAAGATACAGCCACAGACTTCTGTCTCATCAATCTCATGCGTGACGCTCGCATTCCTGGCAGCCAAAACGGAAAAGAGGTGCACACATACACACATATGCCTTACAGAGAGATTAGCTCAGTATTAAACTCTTCACAGGTAATCTACTCTAATGGAAAGGAGAAGACGCACAGGGCTGGATTTCGACAATATGTTTCACCAGAGTGTTCTCTATCCTCGAAGCTCAGTTCCCGATGAGGCCACTGAGCAGCAGCGGCACCATTTGAACAAGTGTGTGCACAATGGCAATCTAGACTGTGCCATAGTGGATCTGAAAACCCTGTTTTATTATTCACTCATGCCCTTCTTACGCTTGGAATGTGCGCTCTACCTAAACGCATAGTAAACTTTTTACATTTAAAGGACTGTCCCTATTATGAGACCTCTGTAGGTTTTAGATAAATGTGAAGGTGACAAGACCATTTCTACCACAGGAGAACAGGTAATGCAAACTCAGTGTGCATATCTTTCTGAATACATCAGTGCATTCAGTTTTTTAGAATTCTAGAAAACAGATTTCCTAAAAGAAAGAAAAGAAATAAAGAAAGATGTTCGTATACTAACCATGAGGTTTTGTTGTGATGTGACAGTGGAAGAGGGAGAAGACAGGGAACAGGACAGGAGCCAGCACAGAAGAGCTTTGAAAGACTCTACCCAGCAGGGTTTCAAAGCAGATGCTGAGACTCATAGCCAAATTTTGGGCAGAGTGCAGAGAATCTTTGAAAGAAGGGGGAGATGAAAGACCTGAAGAGAAGAAGAGTTCCACAAGGAGAGCAACAGAACAAAAAAAATTTGAGCACAGGGGTATTTTCTGAGACTGATACTTCAACCAAGGACCATGCATGGAGATAACCTAGAACCCCTGCACAGATGTAGCCTATGGCAGCTCAATCTCCAAGTGGGTTCCCTAGTAAGAGGAACAGGGGCTGTCTCTGACATGAATTCAGTAGCTGGCTCTTTGATCACCTCCTCCTGAAGGGGAATAGAAGAAGACAATGCAGCCAGTCCTAATGAGACCTGATAGGCTAGGTTCATATGGAAGAGGAGGAGGACCTCTCCATCAGTGGACTGGGGGAGGGGCCTTGAAGAAGAGGGAGGGAGGGCAGGATTGGGAGGGGACAAGGGAGGTGGGCTACAGCTGAGATACAAAGTGAATAAATTTTAATAAATATTAATTAATGATCAGATTAATTACAGACAAACAGCTTTGCTCTCCCAGTCTTCCAGAACAGTGCAATCATTGTATCTCCCAAGTTTTCTGGTAATTATATATTCAGTTCGTTGTTTATCTTTGCAAACCAAAGGAAAGGGATATACCCAGTAGCCCCTCCCCATCGTGCAGGTATTAAGGACCTTGTACTAATAGCATAGAATATTTGGAAGCTTTAAGGTGGAACTGATGAATGATTAATTCCACATAGAAGAATAAATGTAAACTTTGGGGCAATAAGAAAAAGTGGTCGATTCCAATTCCAATGGATGTTCCGGATAATTACCTTTTGCTTCTGTTTCCTTCCTGGTCCAGCATATTGAAGACTATTTGATTAACATTTTCTAGAAAATCCTTATAAAAACATAAGATTGGACACTTTCTTGAGGATTATAGTGGAAAGGTGGGTGTTGGCTCAGCTAGAGTCTTTGACTGATTTCTTAGAGAGAAAATCCCAGCAATTTAGACCCATGCTTTTTATAATCTCATGAATCAAGCATCTTTTCTTTCGTAGCTTCCATTACAGACAGGTATAGGATACCTTCTTATCCAACAACCTATGTTCTGGGGTAGCAGTAAGTGCCAAGCATGGTAAGGGTGTTTGGAGGTATTTGTTTGTTTGTTTGTACACAGCCTCACATGGAGAAAGAGAACATATTTTCTATCATCACCTTTTATCCTCCCTTTCCTTTCTGCTTGGAAACAGAATTAAAGCTCAGGCTACAACAGCCATCTTGTGGTCATGATGTGAAAACATTAAGCAATAATCAGATTAATTACAGACATGCCAGCTCAGCTCTCCTAGTCTTCCAGAACAGCACAATCAGCTTCATCCCATGACATATGTTGTCTATAATAGCAACTTTCAGTATGCGTAGCCAACAGGCTCTTAAACAATTCAGCATGCAACCCTAAAGAGTTACATTTTTGAGAGACTAATTCACACAATTCAGTAACATATATCTACTTGTAGACATGAGGCAAGATAGGAACAAAGTTGATCAGAACTTAATAAGCAATTTAAGGCTCTCGAGAAAGTTGGAATTTAAAGAAATGTTGGATTGCTTCTGGAATTTTCTACTTCATTGTCTAAGGAATGATCTTTGGGGTATTTATTGCTCAAATTGAACAAAAAAAATTATTATCTTAAAAATTATTCTAGAATTCATAAAGAACTATCTACAGTTCTCTAGTACCAAGAACAGAGTTCCTACCTTGTCATTCCAAGGATGCAGAATCACCTGAACATTGATAAACTCACGGAGAAGGGAATGGATCGCAGTGGGGAAGTTTATCCTTTGGCTTTCTGTGTGTCTCACCAACATATACAAGGATATGCTTGTGTTTCTCACCATGACTGCAGTGAATTTTTGTCGCTAACCTTTTGTGACCACTCAAGCATCAGCATCTAAGGAGCATGGTGACAGACATAGAGACAGTCACTATCCCCTCACTGACCTTTACTCTTTTCCCAAGGATGTTTTAGAGGTAGAGGATGGAAAACAAGAAAACTCTTGGAATAGAAGACAAGCTGTACTTCACAGGAGGAAAACCGTGAAATACATCAAATGAAAGGGTGGAAGGAATGGAGCGGGTGACAGGCTAGAAGTCTTCTACACTGGGGGGGGGCGGTGCTTCCAGAGTTTAATAAGACAGGAACAAAGAGAGCAGAGGTGTTCAGAAGCATTGCTATAGGTATCTTAAAGTGACTTTTATGGTTATTTCTATATTGTATTTTTCTTAAGGCCTGAAATTGGACTGCTTGAGCTCACAACCATGCCCACATATCTAAATTCCTAACAAACGTGTAAGCAAAGAGGTAAGCAGAACAGTTTAAGTGTACATGTAAAGAAAAATCTCTAATTCACAAATAAAGTCAGTAGTTGAGTATTCATGGAAACATCAATAAGTAGAAGAATGCTGGAATGACACAATTGGAGAAAGATATAGGTTACTGTGTACATTGTACCAATAAAGAAGCTGAGGTTGAAATAGGTTAATAGACTTTCCCAAGGTTATTCTCAAGGTTTGGCTTAGTTCCATGGCATAGTCGTATGCATCTGCTCTTTGTAGTATCCACAGATAAGTCTGTAGTTGCAGACTCATGTTTATATTTCACACACCTCAGACCTATGGCAGCTACATGAAACGCTGAATGACATTTACTTCAAGAAGAATGGAAGAAGTAAATTACAGGGAAAAAAAAAAACAGTTGACCCTGGGTAGTGACACCTGCCAACGGCAGAAGGCACACGCACTCATCTGCCTTGACACTGGGAAATGAGGCTACAGGGAAAAATAAAGGTGTTCTACAGGTGTGCTGTCATCCAACCTCATCCCTCTGGGCCTGTAAGTGCTGCCCACACCAGCCAGTGAGTACAAACCACATGGAGAGGACCAAACAATCTAGGTTTCAGGCCTTTAATGTGTCCGCACAGTGGTGAGATAAACGGGTGAAATTTTGACATATTCCTTCTAAAAAAATATTCTGGCAGATCTGAGAATGCACCCTACGTAATTGCAGCTAGCGAGTACAGACCCACCACCAAGCTTCATGTGCTTTGACCTTCAAGTAAAGGGCAAGGGGAGATGGAAGACTGAAGACTCGGAGGCACTAGCTACGCATGACACCATGGAATACCAACAAAATGAGTAACACAAAGCCTTCTGATTCAAAATAATGATGTCATAGAACTTTAAGCTTGAAAGGAGAGCAAATCCCTCAATTACTGAGGACCTTATTTTCATATGGTGAAGGATGTACCCATCTGCTTTGCAAGGAATTCTAGTCACAGACAGGGGAACTTTCTCATCAGGTTTTGCAATTCAGTGGGTATTGGACCTTAAATAGGGGTTCCTGCAGATCTCTAGTTAGAGTCTTGAGAATGTTAATATTGCTCAAAAGATATTCTTTGTTTTTAGCAGAAAATACGGTCAAATGGAAGGGATGAGGACCTCCCCTATCAGTATACTTGGAGAGGGGCATCAGAGGAGAAGAGGGAAGGAGGGTGGGATTGGGAGGGAATGAGAGAGGGGGCTACAGATGAGATACAAAGTGAATAAACTGTAATCAATATAAAAAAATAAAATAATAAAATAAAATAAAGAAAATTTATAAAAGGAAATTTGAACTTCTATTCTGTATGGCACCATAAGCCAGATAACCTAAAAGCCCTCCAAGACTGCAATTCCTGTGATTGAGGTGAACAATTAATAGAGCACATAAGGATGATAAAGAAGAGACTAGAAATAAGGCATTTGTGCTGTGGATAACACTACAATTGCCCTGAAGTGTCACTATGTCAAGCTACAACGAGGATTATTGGTTCAAGATATCCAGGTCCCTTCCAGTTGTATGAAACACGTGATTGAAGCAGGAGTGACATCCCCCAAATAGACACTGTTTCTTTTCATAAAGGAAGCTACCTCCCTTCAGCTACCCTTGTACCCGGAAGCAAAGGAAGATGGAGGAGGGCATCCAGTAGAACTTACCCTGACCTCTAGAATTTATCCTTAGAGATCAGTATCAAAGAGAGGCCCTCAGTCTTTGTCAGATTATACGCGAGCAACAAACTTATACTTTGTTATAAATCTGAGAATACATTAGTTATTAAAATAAAAGATTACTTGAATTCATAATTTTTTTCTAAAAATATAGGAAATGGCACCATGAACCTTGATAAGAAAATATTATAGTACATTGACTCACATGCAATGCTTACATAATCCAAAAATACCTAGAAACTAGAAGACTTCATCACAAAGAGAAAATAAAGATGTCTGATTTTCTCTACTTTGGTTCTGACTGAAAGAATAATAATAATAAAACAAATTTTTTTCTCAAGAATTTATACACTGGCCCTGAATCCCAGTGCAAACACATAGTAGCCATGACATAGAAAATTATCTAAGTTAATTTAAGAAAAGGGAAAATCTGAAGCAATGACCCCCAGCAGAAGATCTCTTTGAAGGTTGCCTCAGATGGAGACAACTTTGTGGTAGCTTTATATCACTTTTCAGAGGTACTATACTGATCAGAATGAAAAGTAATGCCTGACTATCTGGCCATATGCAGAAATGATTTACAATGCCACTGTGCCTTCTTATGCCCATGGAATTGACTGAAGCCTGGCCTGGAGCCTCTGTGTAGTTCATTTGTCTGTTCAAACATTGTTTAGTTTTTTGTCTTTTACAGATAGTGATGAGAAGCATTTACTGAATCCACATAGAGGGCTCAACTACATGTATGGGTGGCTTCTTTGGAAACAAAGCCCTGAAGAAATTAGATAAAATTTATCTAAGAACACAGAAAAATATACAACCATTGTTCCCAGACACTGAACATGAGTGAACACAGGACAGCATCCTCAGTAACAGAGAAGCAAATGAGAGAGGCTCACCTCTCCAACTTTCTAACAAGAACAGTTTCAAGAGTACAGTGCAAAAAGAAAGGGGGTGAAACAGCTTGCCAACAATTCCCACTCCTGAACACAAGAGACCAGGAAGGCTTAATGTGTGATGGCAGAGAAGATGGCTCCGTGGAAGGTAAGCAGAAGCTGCAGAAATGACCCTGAATTCAGTCTTTGAATGTATTTTGAATGTATATGGTATATGTACATTGTGGAGTGAGTTCTTATGAAGATATCTGAAAACACAGCTACTTGAACAGTTTCAAGATTCTTGTGCACATGGTAGCCAACAGCATTCAGACAGCCCAGCAGGAAGAGATTCATAGTATAAGAGGCTTCACTTATGGTATTCAGGAGAAGCTCACCCCAGCAGTGAGGCTAATCAAGCTAAAAAGAAGGCCCGCTCTTCAACTTCTTGCTTAAAGCTAGCTTAAAGTGAAATAGGAAGAGCTCAAAAAAAAAAAAAAAAGAGGGAGAAAATGGGGGAAAGGAGAGGAGCTTACCACAGAAGGCATCTGAAAGACTCTACCCAGCAGGGTATTAAAGCAGATGCTGAGACTCACAGCCAAGTTTTGGACAGCGTGCATGGAATCTTATGAAAAGAAGGGGGAGATGGAAAGACCTAGAGGGGACAGTAGCTCCACAAGGAGAGCAAAGGAACCAAAATATCTGGGCCCAGGGGTCTTTTTCTGAGACTGATACTCCAACCAATGACTATGTATGGAGATAACCTAGAACCTCTGCACAGATGTAGCCCATGGTAGCTCAAACTCCAAGTGGGTTTCCTAGTAAGAGAAACAGGGGCTGTCTCTGACATGAATTCAGTAGCTGGCTCTTTGATCACCTCCTCCTGAAGGGGAATAGAAAAAGACAATGCAGACAGTCCTGATGAGACCTGATAGGCTAGGTTCAAATGGAAGAGGAGGAGGATATCCCCTATCAGTGGACTGGGGGAGGGGCCTGGGCAAAATTAGGAGGGGAAGAGGGAGGGGGCCTACAGCTGGGATACAAGTAAATAAATTTTAATGAATAAAAAAGTAAATTAGAATAAAAAGAAAAAAAGAAAAGGAATTCAAGTAACTTTTCAGAACATATAAGAAAGGAAAGAGAAAAATCTGTTACTCCACAGTAGAAAGTTCAAACTGTGCTCTAATCCATAAAATGCTACCAGGCAGGCACAAAAGCATAATATGTGCACCAAAAGCAAGAAAAATAATCAACCAATAGATCACTCCTCAGCTGGTAGGACCAATGAAATTAGAGTAGAACCCTGAGCCAGAGCTGCAAACATTGTCCACTCAACAATGATGATGCCCAAAACTGACGCAGACCTGCTGAATAAAATATTCACTTTTAGAAGCAAAATTAAATACTGCCATCTTAATGAAAAGACAACTGATTTCAAAGAAATAAACAATAAACATGATATGACAGGCATATCAGAAAGTGCAGACCCTAGGAAAAGGAGGAAGGTTTAGACAAAGCAATCCATTGCAGCTGCATTCTACAGTATTTAGACGTCTAAGTGACTTATGTTTTAGTATAAGACTTGGAGGGACAGTTAATTCGGTCCAGCGACTCCATGTCTCCTTTTCCCCGTAACAATTCAAGTCCCACTCATCAGCTTAGATTTTTGTTGCTGTAGGGATGAGAAAGGGAAGAGAGAGCCACTTTCTCAGAAGTTGAACAGTTATTAACCGCTGTCACTGTTGAAAGCTTATTGGTATGTCAATCAAGAGCTTTATGTACACAGCCACCTTTAAGACTCATGCATGCCTGGTGAGATAGACAAAAGGCATCACTCTCACCTAGGAAATGTGAGTCTAAACTGAAAAAGAACTTACTCAATATCTCATATCTTCAGTGCTCCCCTTCACAGCAGAGCTGTCCAAAGCCATTCACTGTGTATCCTTACCTCCTTGACTCCAAATCATGATATCTGGCTTTCCAGAATTGTGGAGATAAGAAAGTCAGTGGGTAGTTGAGCAAACCACGTTGCCCACAGAGAATGAGAATAAATGAGTAGTATAAAAAGAAAGAAAAATTTGTATCGCGTTGATCTCCTTTAATTGTCATATTGCTCTGGCAAGGACTTCAAATACTATGTTAAAGAGGTATGGAGAGAGTGGGCTGCTTTGCCTTGTCCCTAATTTCAGTGGGAATGATTTAATTTTTCTCTGTTTAGTTTGATATTGGCTATAGGCTTGCTGTATATTGCCTTTACTATTAGGTAAGTGCATCCCTGATCTCTGCAGGACTTTAAACATAAATGAATGTTGGATTTTATCAAATGCTTTTCAGCATCTAAGGAGATTAATATGTGTTCCTTTGCTTTCAGTTTGTTTAAATGGTGTATTACACTGATGAATTTCCATATATTGAAACACCTTCATGCCTTGGATGAAGCCTACTTGGACATAGTGGATGATTTCTTTGATGTTTTCTTGGATTCAGTTTGCAAGTATTTTATTAAATATTTTCACATCAATGTTCAGAAGAGAGATTGGCCTGAAATTCTCTTTCTTTATTGGGTATTTGTGAGATTTAGGTATCAGAGTACTGTGGCTTCATAGAATGTGTTTGGCAATGTTCCTCTGTTTCTATTTTTTGGAGTAGTTTAAAGAGTATTGGTGTTAGCTCTTCTTTGAATGTCTGGTACAATTCTGCACTGAAACCAACTGGCCCTGGGCATTTTTGAATGGGAGACTTTTGATGACAGCTTCCATTTCCTTAGGGGATATAGGACTATTTAATTGATTTACCTGTTCTTGATTCAGCTTTGGCAAGTGAAATCAATCGAGAAAATTGTTCATTTCATTTAGATTTTCAAACTTTATGGCATATAGGCTTTTGAAGTAAGACCTAATGATTGTTTGTATTTCCTCAGTGTCTGTTGTTATGCCCCCCTTTATAATTCTAATTTTGTTGATTTGGATGGTGTCTCTCTGCTTTTTAGTTAGTTTGGCTAAGGGTTTGTCTATCTTGTTGATTTTCTTAAAGAACCATCTCTTGGTTTCAGTGGTTCTTTAAATTATTTTATTTGTTCCTAATTTATTGATTTCAGCCCTGAGTTTGATTATTTCCTGCAGTCTACTCCTCTTGGGTATGTCTGCTTTTTTATTTTTTTCTAGGGCTTTCAGGTGAGCCTTTAAGTTGCTTGTATGAGATGTTCCAAATTTCTTCTTGAAGACACTTACTGCTCTGAATTTTCCTCTGAGCACTGCTTTCATTGTGTCCCAGAAGTTTGGGTATGTTGTGTCTTCATTTTCATTGAATTTGAGGGAGTCTTCAATTTCTTTCTTTATTTCTCCCATGACCCAGCTGTCATTGATTAACAAGTTGTTCAGTTTCCATGTGTGTAGGCTTTTTGCTATTACTGTTGAGGTCCAGCTTTAGTCCATGGTAGTAAGATAGGATACAAAGGATTATTTCAATCTTCTTGTATCTGTTGAGGCTTGCTTTGTGCCCAAATATATAGTCTATTTTGGAGATGGTTCCATGAGGTGTTGAGAAGATGGTAAATTCTTTTGTGTTTGAGTGAAAGTTTCTGTAGATGTCTGTTAGGTACATTTGATTCATGACCTCTGTCAGAGTCATTGTTTGTTTAATTTCTGTTTTGTTGACCTGTCCTTTGTTGAGAGTGGGGTGTTGAAGTATCTCACTATGAATGTGTGGGAATCTATTTGTGGTTTCAGTTTTATTAATGTTTCTTTTACAAATGTGAGTGTGCTTGTATTTAGGGCATAGATGTTCAGAATTATGATGTCTTCATGGTAGAATTTTCCTTTGATGAGTATTAAATGACCTTCCCCATCTCTTCTGATTAATTTTGGTTGAAAATCTATTTTATTAGATATTAGAATGGCTACTCCTGCTTCCTTCTTAGGTCCATTTGCTTGGAAAACCGTCTTCCAGCCCTTTACTCTCAGATAATGTCTATGCTTGTGACTTAGGTGTGTTTCTTACATGTAACAGATTGTTAGATCTTGCTTATGTTTCCATTCTGTTAATCTGTGTCTTTTTATTGGAGAGTTGAGTCCATTGATGTTGAGGGAGATTAATGACCAGTGGCTGTTAGATCCTTATATATTGATATTGACTGTAGTAGTGTGTTTGTGTGCTTGGCTACTTTTATTTTGTTGTAATGAGGTTATTTATTTCCTGTGTTTTCCTGGATGTAGTTAGCTTTCCTGGGTTGTATTTTTCCTTCTAGTATCTTCTGTAATGCTGGATTTGTGGGTAGGTATTGTTTAAATTTTTGTTGTTGTTGAATATCTTGTTTTCTCCATCTATGATGACTGAGAGTTTTGCTGGGTATAGTAGCCTGGCCTATCATCTGTGTTATCTTTGGCTCTGCGTGATATCTGTCCAGGCCCTCTGGCTTTCATAGTTTCTGTTGAGAAGTCATGTGTGTTTCAGCTGGGTTTGCCATTATATGTTATTTGGCTTTTTTCCCTCGCAGTTTTTAGTATTTTTTCTTTGTTCTATATACTTACTGTTTTGATTATTATGTGGCAGGAGAATTTTCTTTTATGGTCTAATTTATTAAATTTATTAGGTATTCTGTAGGCCTGTTGTACTCATATAGGCCTCTCCTTTAAGTTGAGGACATATTCTTCTATGATTATGTTGAAAATATATTCTGGGCCTTGGAGAAGGGAATCTTCTTTTTCCTCTATTCCTATTATTCTTAGTTTTTGTCTTTTCATGTTGTCTTGGATTTCTTGGATAGTTTGTGTCAGGAATTTTTTTAGATTTAACATTTTCTTTGACTGCTACATCTATTTTTTTTCCATTGTATCCTCCATACCTGAGATTCTTTCTTCCATCTCTTGTAGTATATTGGTTATGCTTACTGCTGTAGTTCCTGTTTTCTTCCTTAAGTTCTTTCTTTCCATGATTTCCTCCATTTGTGTTTTCTTTAATTTTTTCCAATTCTATCTTCAGATCTTGAGCCCCTTCGTTGATTTCCTTCACCTGTCTGACTTTATTTTCCTGTTTTTCCTAACAATTTCTTCAGCTGTTTCTTTGAACAATCCTCTGTTTCTTTTATTTCTTTCCATGATTTCTTTCAGTGTTTCTTCTTTGGTTGCATTTCCTGTATTTATTTAGTGATGGCCATAATCTGTTTAACTTCATCTTCCTCTAAGTCTTTACACATTTTATTTGTTTCCTCTATTATCCTCTTCGTAAGCATAGATGTAAGGTCATTTTCTTGAATGTCAATTATGCTGCAGTGTCCAGGGCTGCTTGCCCCTGGATAACTTGGTTCTGGAGAAGCCATATTGCTCTTTCTTTTGTTGGTTGAGCTTTTACACTGGCCTTTATCCATTGGGCTATCTTAGGTGTTGGGCATTAGCTTATGGTGGTTCCTGGAATTCTGTGGTGGGGAGAATCCCCTTGGCAGGAAGATTATTTTTCCTGAAATAGCTCTTCTCATCTTTTTGGGTATGGTCACTGAATGGCCGGTGTTTATCAGAAATTGCCACAGCTCACCTCAGACATAGAGACCTAAGTGGTAACTGTGGTCCTTGTTAGTCAAGAGGGCTCTCCTCTCACCCAGAGAAGTCCTGGGGACAGCTGCCCTGCTTCTGGATTTCTTGCTATAAATTTAATGAGCTGTTGCTGTAACCTGGGTGCCCCAGGGTTTAGTCAGTTTAGTTAGGGATAAATGGTTGCCCCTTGAAACAGTATCTGGGGGCTGATCTTGGGGATCCCAGGCTTCTGTAGATCTGAGGTTGGAGCTCTGTACCCCAATACCCAAGCGGTAATCAGGGGCAGGTGTGCACAGCTCTCATGTGTGCAGGAGGAGGCTAAAGCTGGGAGCCTGCGGGGATACAGAAACCTTTCTGGAGCTGGGTTTCCTGAGGTGGGACCAGATCTTCCCCTCAACACACCATGGGGTTTGCTCCCAACAGAGAGACCCAGTTTGTGGTGTTTGGGGGTCCTCTGTTCTGTATGGGGTGGAGTGTATAGCATGCAAGCACACGTGAGTGGTGGCTCTAAGCTGTACTGGGTGCCTGCAGGAACCTGGGAACCTTTCCTGAGAACTTCTTCATATGGGGTTGGGGGGAGGTTGGCTGAGTGCTCTTAGCTTGGACCTGCTGTTTCCCTTCCTGTGGCATTTTCTCCTGATGGGGAAACCCAGTCGCTGGTGTCCTGGGGCATTCAGTTCTGTCTGTGATGGTAAGCCTTGCTTGCTGCCGGTCTCTGAGCTAGTAACTAAGTGCCCGGCTCTGGGCTGGCTGCTGTGCACCCACCGGTCCTTGGGACCTTTACCAGGGATTGACTGGGTGACCTGAGGTTGGTCCTGTTTGCTTCCTTCCACATGGGGTTTTCTTGAGCCTGGAAATTCCAGTCTCTGGTGTTTGGGTGCCAACAGTTCAGCCTGGTAAGGTAATCAGGGCACACAGACATGTGGCTCTGGGCTGGTGACTGAGTGCCTGCCAGGACCTGGGAACTCTTCCACGTTTTAGCTGGGTGACCTGAGAATGGACCCGATTGATTCCCACACCATGGGGTTTCCTCTCGCCTGGGAAACACAATTGCTGGTGTTTTATGGCCCAGAGTTCAGTCTCTTGGTTGCTGTGCTGACACTGTTGTCCTGCTCCTCAGACACAGTGTCCTCCCAGTGTCGCTTTCTTGGATCTTCCAAAATTCTTTTTCTTAAAACTTGATGGAGATGAAGACCATAAATGTAAAATGTGGGAGTTACTTTTTTTCTGTTTGAGGTTTATTTTTCCCCAACCAAAAATTAAAGTTTATTAAGATATTCCGACTCTGGAATTAATTTGATTTTTTTTCCTTTCTGTACAATATAAGGCTAGAAATATATTACAGAGAAGCTCCATAAGGAAAAAAAATTCAGTTGTAAATGGTTTTTGTGAGCTATTCAGAACATTGTTCCAAAGACAAAAAATGGTGTTAGAACTAAAATTTTAGAAAATTACGGACCAATGAAGTAGTCTGTAATTATGATTATAACATGAAGTAGATACCAGACAAAGAACTAAAGAAGCTGAAAAGCAGCAAACCAAGTAATCCAATTAAAAAATGGGGAAGAGAGCTAAACAGAGAATTCTCGACAGAGGAATATCGAATGGCAGAGAAACACTTAAAGAAATGCTCATCCTCATTAGCCATCAGGGAAATGCAAATCAAAACAACCCTGAGATATCACCTTACACCCATCAGAATGGCCAAGATGAAAAACTCAAGCGACAACACATGCTGGAGAGGTTGTGGAGAAAGGGGAACCCTCCTCCACTGCTGGTGGGAATGTAAACTGGTACAACCACTCTGGAAAGCTATCTGGCGCTTTCTAAGACAATTAGGAATAGTGCTTCCTCAAGACCCAGCTATACCACTGCTAGGTATATGCCCAAAGCTGGCTCAAGTACACAAAAGGGATACTTGTTCAACCATGTTTATAGCAGCTTTATTTGTAATAGCCAGAACCTGGAAACAACCCAGATGTCCATCAACGGAAGAATGGGTACAGAAATTATGGTATTTCTACACAATGGAATACTACTCAGCAATCAAAAAGGAGGAAATCATGAAATTTGCAGGCAAATGGTGGGATTTAGAAAACATCATTCTGAGCGAAATATCCCAGAAGGAGAAAGACAAACACGGTATATACTCACTTATATAGACCTATAAGATATGATAAACATAATGAAATCTATACACCTAAAAAAGATAATCAAGAGAGCAGACATGGGGTAAGAGGATCAATCCTCATTTAGAAAGACAGATGGGACGTGCATTGAACGCATGACAGGGGTCTACTGAGCGCATCTGAAAGCCTCTAACTAGCAGTGTTTTCAAAGCAAAGACTCATGGTCAAACCTTTGGCAGAGTACAGGGAATCATAAGAAAGAAGGGGAGTTAGTCTGATGGGGAAAGGATAGGAGCTCCACAAAGACCAAATATATCTGGGCACAGGGTCTTTTCTGAAACTGACATTCAACCAAGGACCATGTATGGATATAACCTAGAACTTCCGCTCAGATGTAGCCTGTGGTAGCTCAGTAACCAATTGGTTTCCCAAAGTGAGGGGAACAAGGACTATTTCTAACAGGAACTCAATGAAGATACCTGATAAAACAGGATCAGATGAATGGGGGGAGGTCCCCCCTATCAGTGGACTTAGAAAGGGGCACAGTGGTGATGAGGGAGGGAGGGAGGGACTGGGAGGGAACGAGGGTTCGGGGCACGGCTGGGATACAGAATTAATAAAATGTAACTGATAAAAATAAAAATAAAAAAAAAAGAAATCTCTATGTCAAAAGTGAGGAAACTAAGACACAGAAGGATCATGTGCCTTGAGCAAAGTTACAAGCTGATGAATAGTTCTGTTGGTGCAAACCAAATCCAAGTCTTCTAAATCAATATCTAGGTGCCACTCCCAACACTGTATGGTTAACGTCACTTTATGAGCTGGCTCAGGTTCTCTGAATGTCTTCACTACATTCTCTCTCTAGCTGGACAGCATCCTACTACCAACTCTGTTAAATGGGTTTCACAGTGTTGGCAATATATTCATTCTCATAAACTGTTTCAAGGCCCTTGGAATAACTTAAATAGTTTTACCTATGTTATCTTAACATAATCAAAACGTCTTTGGAACCAGTAGATGAAAATGAGTAGGAATTAATAAGTCTCTGTGGTAATAAGTGTAGTGGCTTGGTTGAGAAGGTCTCCATTGGCTCTGGGTATTTGAGCACATTGATCCCCGAGGGTGGCACTATTTGGACAGGTGATATAGCCTTGCTGGAAGAAATAAGTAACTCGGGGCAGAGTCTGAGAGTTCACAGGCTGGCCTCACCCCCAGTTTACTTCCTCTGCTTTATGTTTGTGGTGGAAAATGTGATCTCTCAGCTTCATATTCCCTACCATAAACAAATAAAACAAAATAAGTGTTTTCTTCCACAGGTTTCTTTTGTTATGATATTTTATTGGAGCAACAGAAATCAGACCATGGCAGTTGATTATTGGATCAACCCACTTAACCTGGGAGATAGGTGTTTTTATTACATCCCACAGCAGAGGGCTTGGTGGTTCAAGAGCCCTTCCACAACATCCCAGAAAAAGAATCCGTTGTATCAGTAATAACAGTCTTTACAAAAAGAAGGTTAAGACCAAATTCCTCATTAGCAGATGTGATAGTCATGGCTGTAGCATTCATATATATGACTTGATTCTTTGACTATTCTGAAAACTTGGTGTTAACTTCTATTATATAAATAAAGTACTGTATATAAAATATGTGTGCATGTGTGTGTGCATAAGTGTATGTATAATTATATGTATGAT
Source organism: Rhombomys opimus (assembly GCA_010120015.1). Taxonomy (NCBI): domain Eukaryota; kingdom Metazoa; phylum Chordata; class Mammalia; order Rodentia; family Muridae; genus Rhombomys; species Rhombomys opimus. Next base: position 4,372,102 of record REGO01000127.1, read on the forward strand.
TTACATATATACATATAGATACACACGTGTAGTTACATAGATGCATATAGGTATATTCATCTAAATGCATATATACATACATGAATACACATACATATGTACATACATATTTATACATATATATCAGGTTGTTTGAATCTTATAAGTCAGAATATTATAATATTTTCATTATCAAAATATTTGATTTTCATCTGAACAATTTTATATCAAATAAATTTGCAAAAATGGAGGTACCAAATGAATGGTGTCAAATCTCATTACTTAGAAAACAGTCAATTTGTTATTCAGAGTTCATTGACATTTTACTAATACTTTTATTTAGCATGGTGATTTGAGTTTCCAACCCACAGCAAGATCTCCTGTTGGATAAAGAGAGAGAACGGTAGTAAAGATTCGTGGAGAAAGCACAAAAAGATTTAATAATTGCTAAATGAGAGAATGAAAAAAATTTCAAGATAGATAAAAGTATTTTACAAAGAATAGAATACCAGTTTTATATCATGAAATGCATTTGTTATTTTTTTTGTACCAAGGTGTTTTAGATTGTAAGTTAAGTGTATTACTATAATAAAAGTTAACAACAAATCTGCAAATAGTTAAGATAAAATCATAGTATGACAGAGATGCATTACATCTTAGAAATGCATCAAGTCAAATTCCTCATTTTTTTAGATGAAGTGAATTAAATTCTTCAAGCTCCAATGCTTCTCTATGAAGAGTATGGCAGAGCTAAGGTGATAACTGAGATTCTCAGAGATCTCTAGACACTTCTTTCTTTTCCTGTATTATAGACATCAAGGCTCATATGTGGATAGTGCCTTTCACAATGAGGAGGCTTTATAAAGACCACTATTATTAAAAACAAAACAAAACATGTCACTTAAATATTGAGGCCAGAGAAACAGTGACTTTCTGTTAACTTTTTTAAAATTCCCTGTTGTGGAACCACTCATTCCTAAGGAAATGAGTGCTACTGTATGCTAAATTTTATCTGCCACAGACCAAAAGGTAATCTTTTTGTTGTTGTTGTTGTTGTTGTTGTTTTGAGGAACATTTATTGGCCTCTATTATGCAAAAAGGTAAGAATGAATTTGTGATTGGACAGAATCTACTTTGGTCCACTTAAATGTATGGAAGTGACATAATTTTCTTATAGCAGTCTGAGAATGTTGACTAGAAAAAAAGAAAGGACACAATGAGAAAGCAAAAAATGATTTCAGTAAAAGGAAAATTATCCTGTGTGTTAGTGACTCATCACAGAAGCTGAGATAAAAACAGACAATGAAGGAGAGATAGGACAGGAATCACATGCATCTTAAATGAACCCTGAGATGTGCACAGTAAGTCAGGAATGCTTGGATTATTATTTTTAAATCTATGAAACTTTTTTAAAAGTTTTAGGAAGTTAAAGAAAAACTAAGAGGAGCAAGCAAGAGAAATGTGGAAGAAATAAAAAGAAGGGGAAGGAAAGGAGGGAGAGGAAGAAAAGGGACAAAAGGAAAAGTGGCTACTCTTTTTCCTTTAGATAAAACATTGTCTCTGTGCACCAGTTCCAAAGAACTCCCTGTCTCCAGGTCCTACTCTTCTGTCCTGATGCAATATGCAGATTTCAGGCAATGGTGAAATAATGACTTCCAGCTGCAATGTCATCAAGACTGGATGCTTTCTTTAGCAGGGCTCTGATTCTGCTGGGCACTGCTTCTTTCCTCTGTGGAGCTAACTTTAATAGTCATATGAAGCTCAAGCTGTAGACATATCCACAGGGAGAGGCAGCTCATGCATTCAGAGAGAGGGGGAGGAGGGGAAAGAGGGGGAGGAGGGGAATAAGAATTCGTTTCCCATATCACTTCAGGTCGTGGAGACAGGGTGAACATTTCTAACACAAAAGTCCAAATGAGCATGAGACTACAAGTGGGAAATTTTTACATGTGACTTCAAGTAGCAGGGTCTCTAAAAACATTACATAAACATACTTTCAAGCTATAAACATAAGGTTCATGTAAAATATGAGGAAAATCTGTTCAGCCTTGGGTTCTACCCTTGATAAGTCATTGTGTATAAGAAAGTGTTGCAATAAAATGAAATAAAATCCTCCAATTCAATCATTCTGCTCCATTTCTCCCTTAGATCTTCACTGAGTAGGCTTCACCACCCTTTTTCCACTGCAGCTTCTGTATCCAATGAGACCTAACTAAGCCACTCTAACAGCTAATTCTGCCCATGTCTTTTGTATTGGCACTGTCTCCTTTTTAGATTAATTTCCCACCGCTGTAACTGATATTTCTCTCCTTTAAGATTACTCACTTCACATGCTTTAGAAAGTGTCAAGTCCTCTATTTTGAACTTTTGTTTCTCAAGAAGTATCTCATCCATATGTCAAAATGAAAGTGGAATGCTACCTTTAGATATGACAGTGTTCAGTATAAAGAAGAATTCATCTTTCCTAATTCTTCTTTATGAGAGGATAAATCTTTCCCAGAGGCTAGACAGCTGATTTCATGTCCCATTTAAAGTGCAGATGGATTCATGTGAGAAGACTTTACTTATTAATGGAATGTTTTGTGTTATACTAGTTTTAGGCAGTCTTTAACAAAAACCTATTAACTCCACATAGACAACCGACAACAAACCAACTATAGAGCCCCATCGAGGTCCAACTTGGTGAATCAAACAGTTTTCCATAGAGTAATTGCAGGAATGTGGATGAGGAGTTACTTACAGGAGCAGAAATGACTCAGACAGCATCTTCACCAATGCTCCCTGCACCATGGATTGCAGTTAGGGAAAGCTGGAAACCTGGAGCATGGTGCATAACTACAAAGAGTTCAACAGGATGTTCCAGGTTGGAGACTTGTCCTGGAAGCTCAGCTAGTCTGAGAGTGTCTCTCAGAAATCTTCAGAGCTTATTTATGCTTGAGGAGGGGAGGGCCTAGTGATTTGGTCAGTTTTAGGGACTTCCTGGAAATATTAAGTTGTTCACTTCCTGAGTTTAAAGAGGTCCCCTGAGAGACAGAATGTTTCACCCCTTAGGACATTTTGCTGCCTCACCTCCATGTAAGCATTCTGGGTCTAAACAAACTTTCATCTTACATCATACTGCTTTTTTACTTCTCCTATAACATCCTGGTAGCTAGTTATTTGTCATTGTGACTAATCTTAATGTGAAACCTTGAGGGTGGAAGAACTTATTTTGCTCTTTATGTAAGTAGTTTTAGCCATAGTGGTAGGAACGGAGAGTTTGAGGTTTAGCTGTTGAGCTATTAGAAGGGAACCCAGGAAAGCAAAGGAGAAACCAAATGTCCTGGGCATGATGTGCCCCTCAAAAACACAACCTGGTTTCATGGCTTACTAACAAGCCTGCTTCCAGTTTTCACATCCCAGAAGTCTATTCAAATTTTGGAGTTATCAATCAATTAACCATTAGAGCTACAGCCATGGCATTCATAATCTAATCATCTCTGGAATCATTTCCAGACAAACATAGAGATGTGTTTGCCAGTCTACGAAGATATCCAATGGATTGTTCAATATCATCAAACTGAAGTGACTAAGGTGAAACCATCTTGTTGTGGCTCCATTTTGTGTTTACTTCACGCTTCTCAGCCCTCTACTCCAACAACAGCCATCCTTTTCTTGGAAACATATTTGGCATTGTCTGTGCATCCACCAATAGCCCAGATGTGTTAACCAAAATAATAAATGTTTATACAAAATAAACATAAAAAATAACTGATAAAGGTATAAATTAAAATTATTTTTGTCATGTTGTGTCTAATACGACTACTGTGTTCAACTAAAACTGACGTCTCTTTGACCCTCGTCTGAGATAGGTGTAACTGTGGTCTGTGTGGTATTTCGCCTTTAAAAATGCTGTAGCTTCAAGGTTCAACACCAGGAGACTTTCTGAGGCACTTGTTCATTCTTTGTTACTGACCAAAAATAAAGGACTCTAATTTTGTCTTATGCAAAATGGTCTGTGACCTTCTCAATCTAATTTTAACCACTTATAGTAAAATAAAAAAAAAGGATGGATTATATGAGGAGGTTCTTTGCAGTAGAAATATAACCATTGGCGAACCTATCTGACAAATTTGTTCACCATATGTGCGTTGGTTTTTGAGGTAGGCTTGCATTTGACATATTGGTAGATTTTATTTTCAGCTTTACTAGTTTGTGAATTTCCATGTGTGTGCTCGTGTATGTGTGTGTACTTATATATCTCTTTATAACATGTGTTAAAACAGTCTTATCCCTTTCAATCTCTACACATCCCATTAAATTTTTTATTACTAAATTACACGGAATCTCTATGCTATGTTGGAAATTTGCAGTGACAGCAGATATGCATGGCATATTTCAACATTGGACAGAATGCATTTCCAATTTCTTCATTATGTTTGCTGTTACAAGGGCTTTTATTAGACAACCTCATCATCTCCTTTTATTCCCACTGGTTCTTCTCATTTTAATCCCTTATTATCTCTCCCCAGAAAAATTACAACTTCCTCACTAATTTATCTGCCTCCTGCCTCATACCCTGAAATTCATCTTCTGCATTGCGATCAGGGTAATATTTATGAAATGCAAACTTTATCATGCTTAAAATTATTCATTACTTCATCAAAACATAGACAGTACACAAATGTAGATCTTTCCTGTAAAAAGTCATCAGGGATGTTAACACAATATGATTCTCATGTTATCCTTAAAGACCCTAGGGCTAAATGAAATCAACTCACTCAATGAAAGTTATAGATTTAGTAAGGTTCTGGGCTGAAAATTTCCTCACATAACTTTCCATTATACAAAGAAGTATATGGTCCTTGCAAAATGAAATTTTCTTAATGTTACCAGACAAAATCTGTGTGCCTTTCAAGTCTGGGTTCAATGCCTTCACAAATATCCTTCAGAGGAGGGATTTTTATAAGATTCTCTGCTCCTATTTTCCTCCAAAAGTCAGCTCTTCTCCACGTCAGAAATGCTACAGCAGCATCACTAGTATATCACAGGATCTTCACTCTGTTCCTGACAAAACCTCATCCCCAAATGGCTGTTAAGTTATAGTCTTTCACAGAAGCCTGCCATTTTATATGCAAAAGAATTCAAGTATGTTAGCCTAGCCACTAGAGGCAAGACTCCTTGTTTATGATCTCAGCAGGTGACACAGTTGGAAAATTCTAAGAGCTTATTCTTATTTTCACAACATGCTTCCTGACAAGCTGTTTTAACCATGTCTTTTTACGTTAATAGTGGCCTATGGACATTTTCAAAATAAGTTATGTGTTCTCAAGCTAAGAAACTTTCACCTGCATGCTCTTTTTTTTTCTTTCTTTCTTTTTTATTAATTCGATTTACATCTCGGTATTTGGCCCCTCCCTCTCCCAGTCTCACCTTTCCTTCTGCATCTCCTTTCCCCTATTATTCAGAATAGGAGAGCTCCCTACCCAGATACCCCAGCTCATCTGTTCACATGAGGACTGAGTTCATCTTCCTCCCCTGTGGCCTTGTAGGGAAGTCCATCAGGAGGAAGTGATCAGAAAGCAGGCAAGATAGTCTGTGTCAGAGATGTCCTCCACTCCTCTAACTAGTGGGTCTACATAAAGCCTAAGATGCCCATCTGACTGATCTTCTTGTGGGCAGTTTACTGTAGTATGTCTATACTGTACTATATGACTATCTGCTAATAACTGGTTATATACCATGTGTGTCTGTCTGGGTCTGTGATACTTCACTCAGGATGACCTTTTCTAGTTCCATCTGCAAATTTCATGATTTCCTGTTTTTAATTTCTGAGTAGTGTCCCATTATGTACCACAGGTTCCATTGCATACCACGGTTTCTTTATCCACTCTTCGGTTGGGGAACACCTAGGTTGTTTCCAGTTTCTGAGTGTTATGAATGAAACTGCTATGAGCAAATGTCCTTGTTGAATGGGAATATGCCCAGAAGGGGGTATAGATAAATCTTAAGGTATGGCTATTTTCAGTTTTCTTAGAAAGTGCCAGTTTGATCTCCAAAGTGGTAGTACAAGTTTGCACTCCCACCAGCAGTGGAGGAGTGTTACCCTTTCTCCACATCCTCCCCAGCATGTGCTGTCACTTGAATTTTTTGATCTTAGCCATTCTGACAGGTGTAAGATGGAATATCAGAGTCATTATTATTTTCATTTCCCTGATGACTAAGGATGTTGAGCATTTCTTTAAGTGCTTCTCCACTACTCGAGATTCCTCTGTTGGGAATTCACTGTTTAGCTCTGCATCACATTTAAAAATTGGATAATTTGGTTCATTGGTATTTAATTTCTTGAGTTCTTTACATATTCTGGATATTAGCCCTTTGTCAGATGTAGGATTGGTGAGGAACTTTTTCCAATCTGAAGATTTTGTTTTGTTCTATTATTAGTGTCCTTTGCTTTACAGAAGCGTTTTTTTTCTCAAGATGTCCCATTTATCAATTGTAGATCTTAAAGCCTAAATTGTTGATGTTCTGTTCAGGAAATTTTCTCCTTTGCCAATGAGTTCAAAGCTCTTACCCACTTTCTCCTCTAGGAAATTTAGGGGATCTGGTTTTATGTTGGGATCTTGGATCCACTTTGACTTGAGTTTTGGGCAGGGTGATAAATATGGATCTATTTGCATTTTTCTAAATGTAGACATCCAGTTAGACCAGCACCATTTGTTGAAGAGACTGTCTTTTTTTCCCTTTGTACGGTTGACTCCTTTGTCATAAATCAGGTATGCAAACATATGTGGGTTTATTTCTGGGTATTCGACTTGATTCCACTGATCCACCAGCTTTTTTCTACGCTGCTAGCATGTAGTTTTTATTACTATTGCTCTGTAGCAGAGCTAGGAGTGAGGTATGGAGATACCTACAGAAGTTCCGTTATTGTATAAGATCGGTTTAGTTATTCTGTTTTTGTTTTGTTTACCATTTGAAGTTTAGTATTGTTCTTTCAAGATCTGTGAAAAATTATGTTGGTATGTTCATAGGGATTGCATTAAATTTGTAGATTGCCTTTGGTAAGATGGCCATTTTTACTGGGTTAATCCTACTAATCCATGAGCAAGGAAGATTCTTTCTATCTTCTGGTATCTTCTTCAGTTTCTTTCTTCAGAGAGGTGAAATTAGATTTGCCCCTAGATACTTTATATTATTTGTGGTTACAGTAAAGAGTGTAGTTTCCGTCATTTCTTTTTCAGTCCATTTGTCATTTGTATACAGGAGGGATACTGATGTGTTTTATTGGGTTTTTTGTTTGTTTGTTTGTTTTGTTTTTGTTTTTAAATTAATCTTGTATCCAGACACTTTGCTAAAGGAATTCATCAGCTGCAGGAGAGTTCTGGTAGAATTTTAGGGGCCATGTCTGTATATTATCATATCACTTGCAAATAGTGATACTTATACTTTTTTCCTTTCCAAATTATATCCCTTTGATTTCCTTCATTTGCTTTATTGCTCTAGCTAGAACTTCTAGGACCATATTGAAGAGATATGGAGAGAGAGAGCAAACTTGTCTTGTCCTTGATTTTAGTGGGATTGCTTTGAGTTTCTTTAATTCCATTTAGTTTGATGTTGCCTATCAGTTTTCTGTATATAGCCTTTAATATGATTAGGTATGGACTTTGTATCTCTGATTTCTCCAAGACTTTTATCACAAAGAGGTGTTGGATTATTTCAAAGTCTTTTTCTGCACCTAATGAGATGATCATGTGTTGTTTATTTTTCCTGTGAGTTTGTTTATAGGGTGAGTTACATTGATGAATTTTCATATGTTGAATCATTCCTGACTCCCGGAATAAACCCTACTTGATCATGGTGGATGATGTGCTTGATATGTTTGTGAATATGGTTTGCAAGTATCTTATTGAGTATTTTGCATCAATGTTCATAAGGGAGATTGGTCTGAAAATTTTATTCTTGCTTGAATCTTTGTGTGATTTAGGTATCAGGGTGACTGTCTTCATAGCATGAGCTTGGTAATATTCCTTCTGTTTCTATTGTGGAATAGTTTGAGGAGTATTGGTGTTAGCTCTTCTTTGAGAGTCTGGTAGAATTCTGTGGTAAAACAATTTGACACTGGGCTCTTTCTAATTATATTTTTATTTTTTACATTAATTACAGTTTATTTACTTTGTATCCCAGCTGTAGTCCCCTCCTACTCCTCCCTATCCCACCCTTCCTTCCTCATCTCCTCCAATTTCCCTTTCCAAGTCCACTGATAGGGAAGGTCCTCCTCCCCTTCCATCTGACCCTAGTATATCAGGTCTCATCAGGACTGGCTTCATTGTCCTCCTCTCTGGCCTGGCAAGGCTGCTTCCCTGCCTCAAAGGGTGTGGTCAAAGAACCTACCACTGAATTCATGTCAGAGACAGTCCCTGTTCCCTTACTAGGGTTCCACTTGGATACTGAGCTGCCATGGGCTGCATCTGAGCAGGGGTTCTAGGTTATATCCATGAATGTACTTGGTTGGAGCATTAGTCTCAGAAAAGACTCCTGTGCCAAGATTTTTTTGTTCTGTTGCTCTTCTTTTGGGGTTCCTGTCCTCTCCAAGTCCTACTATCTCCCTCTTCTTTCATAGAATTTCCTGCACTCTGCCCAAAGTTTGGTTAAGAATCTCAGCATCTGGTTTGACACACTGCTGGGTAGAGTCTTTCAGAGGCCCTCTGTGGTAGGCTCTGGTCCTGTTTCCTGTTTTCTTCTTCTTTCAATGTCAATCCTGTTTATCTTTCTGAGTGAGCATTGATCATCTTACTGAGGGACCTCCTTCTTACTTAGATTTAGGTGTACAGATTTTAGTATGTTTATCCTATACTATAGATCTAGTATCCACTTATAAGTGAGTATATACCATGTGTGTCTTTCTGCTTCTGGGATTCCTCACTCAGGATGATCTTCTCTAGGTCCTACTATTTGCCTACAAATTTCATGATTTCCTTGTTTTTAATTGCTGAGTAGTATTCCATTTTTGAGATTTTGACTGCTGCTTCTATTTCTTTAGAAATTATAAGGCTGCTTAAACCATTTGCCTGCTCTTGATTTAAATTTGGCAAGTGAAATCTATAAAGAAAATTGTTCTTTTCCTTTAGATATTCCAATTTTATGGAATACAAGCTTTTGAAGTTAGCCTGAATGATTCTTTGGATTTCCTTGGTGTCTGTTGTTATGTTCCCCTTTTCATTTCTAATTTTGTTAATTTGGGTACTGTTTCCTATCTTTTAGTTAGCTTGGCTAGGGATTTGTCTACGTTGCCAATTTTCTCAATGAACCAAATCTTGGTCTCGCTGATTCTTTGTTTGCTCTTAACAGCTGATTTTCACCTAGAAACAGAGTTTTTCATTGCATGTGTCAAGTCTTCCTGGAAGTTTTCTAGCGTGAAGCCATTTAGCATGTTTTCCCTTGTTATGTCACTCCTATTACTTATTCACAAACTTTACTAGGCTTGTTACATCGTGGTGTAATCTCTTTAATAACACTATGGAATATGACTTAGACTAAATGTGCCGTAAGTTTGGATAAATACACTCAGGAGTGCATCATCAGATGCATTCCTATTCCTTTCTGCTTTTCCTTCTCCTCCTCCTCTTTTGTTATGAATTTTTCCATGGTGTTTCGTGTAGTCTGGACTGTCCTCAAACTTACTGTGTAGCCGATGTTGATCATGAAGTACTGATCCTCCTGCCTCTAGGTCCCGAGTTCAGGAATTATTTGCTTTTGGCACCAGCATGTGCTGCACTCCGACAACTAAGCTACATTCCCAGCCAACTACATGAATGTCCAAGTGAGTTGGTTGGGGGAGGGGGACTTGTTGTTGTAGTTTTCCCAAACCTAGAAAAGATTTTGGCAACTTACCAGTATCTTTTTCTTTTCTGATACTTCTCTGAGCAATAGTGGTAGTCATATCTCATATAAACCCCACCATTACTTTTAGAACAAAGCATGGTCAGCCATTTGGTAATATCATCTGAGCCTTGGAAGTATTCAACTCTTCTTAAGAACTTTTATAATCCTGAAGAACAAGGATAAAACAACTCAGCTCTTAGCTGATGGTTTCAACACTGCTGAGAAACTCTGGCTTTCTGATCAGGAGGAAAATGCTGCTGGCTACATGTGGGGGGTGCAGAGTGTCCTGAGCAATGACTGTGTGGGGGAAAACAAGAGGTGGCATACATCATCCAGGGCTGAAAGAGAGCCTTTAACTATCAAAAGCATAGGCGGCAATAGCTAGGCACTATTCTACATGAAATCTGGTGAAAGGGCTCTTTCTGTCAGCTCCACAAGTCTGGAAACTCAGAACTCTTGCTATTATAGATGAAGACCTCAGGGCTGAACAAAACCAACCTGGCTAACTATGAATATATTCTAGGATGAGCTACAAAATAGGTTTGTTATTATTCTAAACAACTCATTGTTGTATTGTTGACATTTTCTTAACCCTACCTTAAATAATATTTTGTCTACAAGTCGAAGGAAAAAAGAAGGGAGGGAGGAATGGAAAAGGGAAGGAAGGAAATAAGAAAGGAAGGAAAGAAGGAAGGGAGGGAAAGCAGGCAGGCAAGTTCCGAAAAAAGAGTGTTGATTTCTAGAGAAGGGAAAGGTATGAGCAAGGGTGGAAAGGCTCTTTCAGTGTGATCAGTGCACGCTGTGGAATGTATAGAAAACACAAAGTTAACAGAAATGGTTTCAGCTCTCACTGTCCTTACAGCTGTTCCCATTCTTTAGCCCTAGCCTAAACTGGCAGCCTATCACAGTGTAATCTATCAATGTATCTTTGAAAAGAAAAATGCAACAAGCACTTAATATCAGATATTATCAAAGTAGCCACCCACTTTCACATTCCAAGATGCAAGAACAAAAGCAGTTAGATTGTGGTGACCCATGTCAGACTACAGAGGCAGGACTGATTTGATAGTTTTAAAAGAGGGCAACTCTATTTTCAAAACAGCATATGTCTGGGTAAGCTAAACTGTAATTTCTGTAATTTGTTGAATAAAAAGAAATTAAACTTCTATTCACATCTAGTTCAAAGGGTTTTGATTGTCATCTTATATTTTCTGTTCCATAGAAATACACAATTGGAAATTCATTCTAGATTTGCCATAGTAATTCAAGGCTATCAAGGGAGGAGTGCTTGTGTTTTTGCTTGATCGGAGTAGCAATCATAAAACTAACTCATGGGTGCTCCGGAAGGCATAATAACAGAAAATAGTCTCTTATTCTGCATGGCATCATCCAATGGGAAACAGAATGTTCCAGGGAGGCCATATCTACAAGGATATTCACAAGTAAAAGAAATGCTTTACTTGGCTGTTCCAAGAATTGAAAGTCTCCAGCGAAGTTGGATTAGATGAACTCTAATGATCTTTCCCACTTTATAGTCATGCAGCTCTAGGGAGGGCAAAGGACTTCCACCTTCTCTGCTATTGGTTAACCAGCATCTGCTTAGAAAGGACTTTCTATGGTCTCAGTAGCTTGTTTTTGTTATGCTCAAGTAGTTGATTTGTGTACAAAGTCCCCTTGCTACTAGTCTCTACCTTTATATGCCTGCTGCACTTGATTTATTCTGAACTGTGTTGGGTTTGAAACATCTTGAAGAGTACCTGTCTTTATAGTCTTATCTGTCTATTTCTATTGCAATACTTGGGCTTCATTCTTAATGTAGAAAAATAACTAATGGTCCAATTTTAATAGTGTAGATCAAATAAAACCAACCATGCAAAGACACTCTCAATCTTCAAATCTTCATACTTTGTATTGCCATGCCTATCTTCATGTATATAATTTATAATATATAACGCCATATGTAACTCTTCACAGTATATAAAGAATACAAACATGGGTAGATAACTGTATATTTCTACCCATGTGCATGGAGAGGAAAAGAGTACATATACACATGTATAGGAGAAGAGAGCTCTAAGAAGTTCTAGGAACTAGGAGAGACAGAAATGGAATCATGTTGCCTATATGGAGTTTACATGCCCTGGCTTATCTGGGCATGGTTCTGGATGCCTTTAGACCCAGCACTTGAAAACTGGGGGTAGGAGCATGGAGAATTTGAATTCATCCTCGGTTACATGTGAGTTGCAGGTCAACTTAGGCTGCACAAGACTCTATTAAAAAAATCATAATTTCCCTACTTGGTAGCCACATGAACTACATTTCTGCTCATGTGTTATTGAACATTACCTTAATTCTTACTTTGATTTGAAAAGGTTCATTTTAAATCTAGCAACTGGTAAACCTGAAATTCTTTTCCATTGCCTATCTTTAGAGCTTCAGATGTTGTTAAAAGTGAAAGTGGCAACGAGCTTTCCTTCTGTCTCCTCTTCATCCTGTGGATACAATTCAAGCCCAGGGCATGTATATATGTATATGTGTAAAAATGTATGTATGTATATATGTGTGTATATGCATATGAACATATGTAGGTTTGTATGTAAACATTGTGGGTTTTGAGACATAGCTTAACCATGTAATCCTGGAACTTGTTTTGTAGAACAGGCTAGCCTGGAACTTCCTTTCTCTCCCTTCAGCAACCATTGATCCCAGGAAAACGACTTTTAGTATTGAACTTTTAGAGCTTTAATCTAGATCAGTGGTTCTCATCCTGTGGGTTGTGACCCCTTTGCAGGTCAAATGACCCTTTCACAGGCATCACCTATGACCATTGGAAAATAGATATTTATATTATGATTTGTAACAGTAGCAAAACTACAGTTATGGTGTAGTAAGGAGTATACTTTAATGGTTGAGGGTCACCGTATCATGAGGAATAGTATTAAAGGGTCTCGGCATTAGGGAGGTTGAGTACCCCTAATATAGCCACTCTGTCAGCCCTTTGTGAGTGCTGCCAAAGGATCCTTATTACCTAGAGCTAGAAGCTGCTAAGTAATGATCAGCATTCTGGGAGCTGGAAGGCTCTTTGCAAACAAGGTTGGACCTGGCCTAAAAGCCAACGCATGCTGTTTATCTTATTTGCTCCCGAGGCTTGTACTAAAATAACCAGGGCCTTAAAGAAAAAAGATGTTTGCATAAGATGCAAAATTTCATTTGACAGGAGGAACAAGTGAGATCAATTGCGTAGCATGGTGATGGCTGGTAATGATACGTACCTTACGGACTTGGATATTACTGAACATAAACCTTAGGTACCCCTAAGCACAAAGCAAATGAAAAGCATGTGAGGTACTACATGCTAGTTTGCTTGACTTTGGCTTTCAAATGGACACTTACATCAAAACATCATGTTGTCTGCCATGAATACATATAATTTTGTCAATCAAAAACAAACCTTTAGAGGAGATACAGAGGAAAGAGTAAGAAAACTATCCACTGTGACACAACTTCTTGGAGAAGGGCTTTGTGTTGTTGAGAAGAGTGTGCAGGCCAAAGTACATGGTGGCACGCATTTGCCTGTCCAAAGCACACCCCTGGCTCCATTCTGCATCTTTGTGTTTGGTGTTTGTACACTTCTTCCCTTTCTGTGGACGTATCTTCCATCTTACCAGAAACAGTCCCAGATATGAAATTAAACTTCCCACAGAAGAAAGATTCTGAGTATGTGAAAGCACATTCCCAATCCCTTTCCATGTACACTTGTGAGCTGTCTTTTAAATACATCTGATTTCGAGTGAAAAGTCTTTTCATGTGTGGAAAACTGTCACCACTGCCACAGTCACGAGCCAAAGATTTCTGTCATCCCAACAAATTCTCGTGTGCCTCCTTTGACTCGGTAAAACCTGCCAACCACTGATCTGTTTGCCAGCCCTGTGTTTTCTCTTATATTTCACATGGAAGGATAAAGACGTGTATTTGTTTGGGTTTTACTTAAAACAATGCCTTGGAGACTCATCTATGATGTATCAGTTGTTAGCTCATTTTAATTGCTAAATAGCACTCCACCATGCGCATAGTCTCAGGCTTGGGGGGACTTTTTCATGCTTCATTATTATGAACAAAGTGATTATACAATTTTCTTAACACATTTCTATATATACATTTAATTTTATTTTTCTTATGCAGATAGCTAGTAGTGGGTTTTTGGGAACATTGGTGAGTGTGTTCAACGTTTTATTCTCAATCATTTGGTCCCATCTTTCAGCACATACCATCATCACCCTTTTTCCAGTCTAACTGTTATTACAGATATTAAAATGTAAATGATATTTCTTTGTGCTTTAATTTACATTTCTCTAATGACAAATAACATCAAGAATCTTTCTATGTTCTTAATTTCCCATCTGTATATTTTGGTGACATATCCAAATTTTCCCAGGGTTGAATTGGATTATTTTTCTTACTGATGTGTTCCAATTGAACAATTGTTTTTTTTTAATTCATTTGATCAATTACATTTAATTGTTTTAGATGAAATCTAATATTGATTTACATCCTTAATGATTATTATACTAGTCTATATTTCAATGGTCATCATGATACCATCTGCATTGCACACTGAATTAATGTTAACATTTTACAGTAGACAATTTAAAACTCATGAAACATTAGCAAATAGTATACTAAGACCTCATAGGTCTGTCTGGAATCTAGACCCTACCAAATAATTTTATTGGTTTTGCATTCTCTCACTCAACCATTCTGTATCTACTACCTGTGTCATTAGTAGGAATAGTGACAATATTTTAATTTACTTTTTGTTGTGTAACATTCACCTACACTAAAATTCATGAATGTAATATGTACAATGAAATGCTAAAATATGGCTTGAACTGGGTAGCCTGAAAACAGTATCTCCACCATAATGCAGCCCGTTCCTTCTCTCATGGAAGTCTTATTGCATCCATTTCTTGTGTTATGTCCATCCAGTTTCCTGACTTACTGTCTTAGACTAGCTTTGTCCAAGAGAAAAGTCAAGAGGAAAGGACAGCCTTCTGAATAAACAGTGCTAGCACATCACGAACAGGACCTTTCAGAATAAAATAAGTAAATGGAGTGTTTCCCAGCAGTCTCTGTGTCTGGATTCTTTCTTCTAGAACTCTGTAGGACTTATCAGTATTGCTGATGGAATCAACAGGTCATCCCTTTTTAATGCTGAGTAGCAGTCTACTTTATGTCTATATGATTGCTAGCTCATCCATTTTTTTTTTGTTAACATTTGCATTGTTCCTATTTGGAGAAAAATTTTTAAAGAAATTCATTAAATTTTTATTTTTTATATTAATTACAGTTTATTTACTTTGTATCCCAGCTGTAGCCCCCTCCCCCATTCCTTCTCAATCTCAGCCTTCCTCCCTCACTCCTTCCTGCCCCTCTCCAAGTCCACTGATAGGGGAGGTCCTCCTCCCCTTCCATCTGACCCTAGCTTATTGGAGTAAATTTTGATTCAAGCTGATAGGTATATTTTGACTCAAGTCTTCCTATGACATGTACTTTATTTTTATTTGACCTATTTCTAGGAATATGAAACTATGTCTAAAGATTTTTAACTTAGTAGAAGTTGCCACCGTTTTTGTCAGATCATTGCACAACTTTGTATTCTTTCCAGTAATGTATGAGCATTCCAGACACTCTGTTTTCTATTTCCAGTGTCCTTAGTCATTTATATTCTAACTGTTTTTCTGGGGTAAATCATCTTAACTTGCATTTTCCTAAATGATTAACCATGATGAATAACTTTATGAATTATGTTCACGCCTTCTACCTGCCTATATTTATGAAGATTCTAACTAGACTCTGATATAAGCCCTTTATCTAACGTTATTTATGACTACATGGGTATATAATTTTAAATGGTGAATACATTCAACCATTTGGTATTTCAATACATGTATACATAGAGTAATGTTCAAATGAGGATAATGGAATCTATCTTATTTTAAATATTTTTCTTTAACACTTTGGCTTATCTTTACATGAATAAAAATATTCTTATATTCTTAGATTTTTTTGTTTAAGCATATGATCTGTTACAAATTAATTTTATGTGTAGTGTGAGCTCAGATTCCTTGTTTCCATATTGATTTAAGTGGGTGTACTACCATATACTGAAAAGACTTTGTTTCCTCATTGAAACTACTTGGTGTGTTAATTTAAATTTTACTTTGCAGGTTGACTTTCCTCCTCTACTTGTCTGTGCATCTACCTGCATGGGAGGTCAGGCTATTGTGATGAACTTGATAATAACAGAAGAAGAAATAGCAGAAGTAACTGACAGCAAGGGCAAACTAATGCAGGCGTGCCTTACAGGTGTTCCTCTTCCATTCAGGATTGTTTTAAACACCATACACTGTTTGAATATTCATAAAATTTACATGTATTTTAAAAAATGATCAACTTTTATTATAATATTTTAATTTCTATAAAAACATACCTTCTAGCCTTGAGTGATGGTTCGTAGCTATTATCCCAGCACTTAGGAACAAAGAACCAAAGATCTGTGAATTCAAGTCCAGCCTGGACAACAAAGGGTGACCCTCCCTCAATCTCCAAAACAGAAAAAAAGAAAAGAAAAACGGAAGAAAGAAAAGGGGGAAAACCTTTCTTACTCTTTTAGAGGACACGTATTAACGTTGGTAAAACACACAGACATTAAAATTACTCTTAGAAAGTTTCAAATTTTACAAAATAGATACTTTACAGTGGCTTTCCAAAACTTACTTTTAAATACTTTTGGGTATTTTACTCCCACTTCTGAAAGAACTTAAAACTTGTTCGTATATTTCAGAGTCAGTTGATTACTGTGTGCTGGTGTTTGCTGGGATCTTGGGGGTCTCACCTCAGCCTGAGAAGCACATCTGCCACCCTCACTTCTTCATGGCCTTCCTTCCTGCTCAGCGATGCTTCTCTGCCTTCCATCCCAATCTGGGTTAGGTATATTTCTTTTCTCTTAACTACTGCGTTAATAAATTATTGAATAAATAAATACTGCACTAATAAAATATTAAAAGAAGTGGGAAAATACCTATGTGTTTGGATCCCAAACTTAGGGGAAGTATTTAGTAGGTTGTAATTAGGGCTCTTTTTATAAAACTTTGTTTCCCACACATGCACATGCATTCATACACTCATATATACACACACATAACAAATACACGCTCATCACATACATCACACACACCTACACACACACCACAAAGTGAATATTGCAACCATTTAGCTCCATTTATCTCTCTGCTTTAATATTTTCTTATTCTACCTAGCAAGTAAAGTTACCTGTTTCATAAAAATATTGTAAACTGTGTTATACAGCACTACATGTTTTGCTTTAAATCATCTTGTTCTATAAGAAACATATACACATGTAGAAATATAGATCCCTGCACATGTAGACACTGTTTTTCACATTTGTCCACACGTGTGCTTTAGAGCAATAGCCATAGAATGACATGGTCAGTGCTTATTCTTGTGCCATTTTCTTTTACTCTGACTATCTTTATTTGAACCACACACCCTCCTTTATTGAGGCAGGCCCTCACCCTGAAGCACAGAGTACATTTCAAATACCAAGTGGCTTCCCAACTTAACTTCCTGAGAGCTGGGATAAGGCTGCAGTCTTGTGCTATCTTCCAGCCTTTCTCCCTTTTTCTTAGCACTTCAAAAATACCTCCCATTTTCTCTGGTTCTCAGTTTTAACTAATGAGGCATTGTCTTTCTTTTGTGGTTTCTTCTAATTTGAGAAAAAGGCGCTTCCTTGTCTTTGGATTTTATGATTTTACTAAGATGTGTAAGACTGCATGTAATCTTCATTGTATTTATATTTCCAGCTGTCCATAATTATCTCTGATCCTAAATTGATTTCCTGAGAAGTCTGGAGGAGTTTTCAGCTACTATGCCTTAATTTATTTTGTTCTTGCTCTGTTCATGGGCCTTTCCATCTCTTCTGGAACTGAAATGTGATGCTAGATGGACTTGCAGTCACAGATCCCTGAACTTCCATTCATGTTTCTTCTATCTTTAATACCCAACTCCTGTGTCCATGATATACACAGATACACCTTGGCACACGTGCATAGTCACTACATGGAACACACCCCATACATAAGTAAAAGAGCAGCCAGAATGCTTAGAACGGGGGATTTTAGAAAAAAAAAAAAAAAAGACAAGGGCAGCAAGACCCCCAATTAGTGTAGGAGATTTACTCCTGGGCTCTTTTATGACTGCTAAATTATTTCTTTTCAGTGAGGTGACTTTATAAGAGTAAAGGAAAGCAGCAGAAAGATGGTGCCCTCCTGGGTAGGTTATTTATTAGTCAATGCAGAGCAGGGAGAGCTTCTCAGGTTGGAAAGTCAACTATCTAATAAAAATTAAAAATTTTCTACAAATAAGTGGTTGAGGGGTGGAAGAAGAGGCAGAGCTCAGCCTCTGGTATTGTTCCTTAGGGTTTTTGAGATAGACTTCTTTCGGTGGTTTGGAGCTCACCAAGTAGGCAAAGTTAACTGGATAGCAAGCACTGTGTCTGTCTTTTCAGCACTGGGATTATGGGCATACAGCACCGTGCCTACCTTTGTATGTGGACTCTGAGAATCAAACTCAGTTTCAGGTGTTTCCGTGGCAAACATTTTACACACTGAGCTCCCTTTCCAGCCCTCTGACTGCTCTTATAAACCCAAACTATAAACTAAAACATATACAAATCCACTTTTCTGTTTAAATGTTTTAATTAAATTTTTATTTTTTTATATTAGTTACAGTTTGTTCACTCTGTATTCCAGCTGTAGTCCACTCCCTCCTCCCCTGCCAATCCCACCCTTCGTCCTTCATCTCCTTCTATGCCCCTCTCCAAGTCCACAGATAGAGGAGGTCTTCCTCCCCTTTCATCTGACCCTAGCTTATCTGGTCTCATCAGACCTGGCTGCATTGTCCTTCTCTGTGGCCTGGCAAGGCTGCTCCCCCATCCAGGGAGGCAGTCAAAGAGCTAGCCACTGAGTTCATGTCAGAAACAATTCCTGTTGTGCTTAGTAGGGAACCCACTTGGATGCTGAACTGCCATGGTCTACATCTGAGCAGGGGTTCTAGGTTATAACCGTGAATGGTCCTTGGATGGAATATCAGTCTCAGAAAAGACCCCTGTGCCCAGATATTCATGCTGAAGATGTGGAGAAAAGGGGAGTATACCTCCATTGTTAGTGGGAATGTAAACTTGTACAACCACTTTGGTGCTTTCTCAGACAATTAGGAATAGCTCTTCCTCAAGATCCACCTATACCACTCCTAGGCATATATCCAAAAGATGCTCAAGTACACAAGAACATTTGTTCAACCATGTTCATAGCAGCTTTATTCATAATAGCCAGAACCTGGAAACAACCCAGATGTTCCTCACTGGAGGAATGGATACAGAAATTGTGGTACATTTATACAATGGAATACTACTCAGGTATTAAAAACAAGGAAATTATAAAATTTGCAAGCAAATGGTGGGAACTAGAAAAGATCATCCTGAGTGAGGCATCTCAGAAACAGAAAGACACACATGGTATATACTCACTTATAAGTGGATACTAGCTAGACATATAATACAGAATCAACCTATAAAAATCTGTACACCTAAAGAAGGTTAGCTGGAAGGAGGACCCTAGGAAAGATGATCAATCCTCATTCAGAAAGGCAAACGGAACAGACATTGGAAGAAGGAGAAAACAGGAAAGGAGCCTACCATGGAGGGCCCCTGAAAGACTCTAAGTAGCATTATATCAAAGCAGATACTGAGACTCATAAACAAACTTTGGGCAGAGTGCAGGCAATCTTAGGAAAGAAGGGGGAGAGGATGGTAGCTTTACAAGGGGAGCAACAGAACCAAAATATGTTTGAATTTTTTAAAGGCAAATGGACACAAAATGTCAAGTTTCACTTATCACTGATCATCTAGAAAATCTCTATTTGTTTCAAGTTGTTGTGTAAGGCTTTCCGATAGAATTTTTGGTTAAATTTTTATTTAAGTTTAGTATTTATTACCTGTAGGGATGTAATCATGTAAATCCATCAAAGACAAATATGGTACTTATTTTTTTTTATCCAAAGGCTAACAATTCTGAAATTAGTGGTAACAATTTTTTTAACAAAATATGTTTAATGAGTATTTGTTGCAATATCAGCAACACAGGAAAGTCAGAAGGGCTTGATTTTCTCCTTGTTAGCTTTCTTCAGTCATAAAAGAAATTGCAATGGTTCTTCTCTATATTTTTCTCTAAAAATGTTGGTAAAAAAAATTAGGATAAATTTAATGAGAATAACTTTTGCTAGGGAAATAGATTCTGTGTGAAATCTTGCCAGAATGCTATCTTCCCTGGGGTAAGAGCAAGAAGAATCAGGGATACATGGATTCAAGTCCGTTATTTTAATTGACAGTCATGACCTATCTCCCACTTTAAGTCTTCTATTATGTGAAACACTCACATAAAGAGGATTGGCACCAGCTGTTCTCTCTCTTTGCTGAGAGTGCGAGGAAAAGAAGGAATAGATAAACCGATGCATTACACACTAAGATTGCCTACGTGAAAAAATATTTCTCAATGTTGAAAGTGATTAAAGTTCTCAAAGTGGAACTCACTGGCTTGGTCCTAGGCGATGCTTAAGTGACTGTGTATGTGTGCCCGAACATGTGACTGACCGTACCTCTGCTGAAGGAGACATCTGCGTTAAAAATGATAGCATATGCTTTTATTTTTCTTGAGTTTTTAATCTAGGCACTGTCATAAAAGCTTATTGCAAGTTTTTAAAAAGATAACATTTACAAATTGCCTTTTTTTCCCCCAAGTAAGCATAAGGAGCACCTGGCATAATAATGCAGCCAGACACATCTCAGCTGTTCAGGGCTCTGGACTCCCTAAAGAAACTGTTAAGCCATTCAGGGCCTTTTCCTACTACCCAAGCCCAGCATAGAAGTGTGCTATATAGTTGATATTTAATAAATGTTTGATGCCAGGATGTTCTTAAATTTGTAAAGTTTGTATACTAAAAAGTAACGGCTGGGTATCTGTGCCAGGGGAAGGAATGAGTATTAAAGAGTCTGTACACTGTAGCTGTATTTCAAGGTCTGCCTGAGAGGGCATGCTACAGTGCACAGTATAAGACAGAATCAGGGAAGACTCCATATTGCGCTTGGAGTCTGCAAAACTCGCTACCCCTTTTGAGGACCCCCTTGAGATTCTATGCCCATTACAAATAACTACGGTCACGTTACTTGCAGAAGGGCAATCTGAATCTGTTTGACAGTTTCAGCACATGTCCTTAAGGCTTACCAAAGGACCAGCAAGTTAGTCAGTAGCTAAAGGTGCTTCTGCCAAACCTGAAGAATTAATTCTCGGGTTCCACTTGTAGAAAGGAAAAAAGAACTTAGCTGCTGTCTCATGTTTGTCCACATGCACCCATGTGAACATATGCACACACATGCACACACACACACACACAAACTATGCATAAAAAGATAGAGATATATAAATAGATGAAAGATCTAAATGCAATGCAAACTTTAAAAAAACTTGTTCTCTACCATCTATTTTTATTTGTTTGTTTATTTATTTATTGGTTTGGCATGGCTACAATGATAGACACCATAGTGTCTCACCTTATACAAGAGAAGATTATTTTCTCACTATTTCATTGGAGGTGAATCCCAAAATCAGAAGGACAACAGGGCTGATTGTTCTGAGACCTTTGTCCTCTTTTTTGCTGCCCATCCCAAGGCCATCTTTTTGGAAAATGTGCACTCCAGGTGTCTCTCTTTGTATCTCAATTTCTTTTTCAAAAGGGACTAGTCAGATTTGATTAAGGCACCTTTAATGGCTTCATTTAAACTTACTCCATTTCCCTTTAGGCGTTGACTCCAAACTCAGTTACATGGGTTGGGCCTACCACTGGGGCCTCATTTAACCTTAATTAACTCTTCAAAGGTCAACTCTAAGTATTTTGATATAGGTAGGGACAGGCCATTATTAGTTCATTTAGTTCAATTGCCTCTTCAAAGGCCACTTGTCTTGGTGCAATCACATTTGGTTATGGGGGTTAGAATTGGAACGGGTGAATTCCAAGGGAGAAGGGTAGGTAGACACCAAGCCTGTGAGAGTCATTCTGAAACAAAGCAAACCAAAATGAAAAATCTGTCAAAGAAAAGGCACTGGCACAACTGGCCTCACTGAGAAACTTTGTAGAAAAGTTTCTCACTTACGTGCCCTTGAAGAACTCTTCCAAATCTTCTTCACTTCCTGAGCAAACAGGAAATCTGAAACCAGATTTACAATACCTGAAATACTGGGAAGATTAGTCAAAAGGTGGAACATCAACAGATCTTAAAGTCAGTTTTTCAAATTGAAGTAGAAAATTCAAAAATAGTGAGTAAAATGAAGAGTAGCTAAAAACTACTGTAATATTTTAGTTTTCTGAACTATCCTACAAAATAAATAATGGCAAAATTAGTTAGTACATACAAGGAACCCAGCTGACATAAGGTGAGTTGTTCAGTATATGATGTTGCTTGTGATGAGGATGGGAGATAGAAATTGATCATTTAGGAGCAGAGAGCTGAGAGTGAACCATCGGGTCCTTGTCCTTGACCAGAAGCCAGGAGTACTAGGAAGGGACTGGTTCATCTTATCTCTCCTGTCCTAAATAGGCACCCAATAGTGTAACTGAAACTCCAGTTCAAACACAAATCTCTTAGTAAATAGATTTGAAATTCAATCTCTGAACTCTCATGTTTAAAATGGGCCATATTTATCACCATGTACAAAACTCAAGCCCACATGAATCCAAGAATTCAACCATAAAACCAGACATACTGAACCTATTAAAGAGAAAGTTAACTTGAACTCATTGGCACAGGAGACAACTTCCTGAACAGAACATCAACAGTTCAAGCTCTAAGATAAATAATTAATATATAGGACTTCATGAAACTGAAAAAGTTTTGTCAGGCAAAAGACATTGTCAATAGAACAAAATGATAGCCTACAGATTAAGAAAAGATCTTCACCAACCCTATATCCAACAGAGGGCTAACATCCAAAATATATTAAGAACTCAAGAAATTAAACAGCAACAAAACAAATAATCCAATTTAAAAAATGGGATACAGAACTAAACAGAGAATTCTCAACAGAGAAATTTCTAATTGCCAAAAGCACTTAAAGAAATGCTCAACAGTGGTTGGCTCTTTGATGACCTCCTGCTGATGGGGGAGCAGCCTTAACAGGCCACAGAGGAAGACAGGCCACAGAGAGCCCTGATGAGACCTGATAGGCTAGGGTCAGAGGGAAGGGGAGGTGGACCTCCTTTATCAGTGAATTTAGGGAGGGGCATGGGAGGAGTTGAGGGAGGGAGGGTGGGGTTGGGAGGGGCTTAGGGAGGGAGATACAGCTGGGATACAAAGTGAATAAACTAATTTCTTAAAAAATAAATAATTTTTAAAAAGAAATTGTAAAAGCAAAAAAAAAAATATTCAACATCCTTAGTTATCAGGAAAATGCAAATCAAAATGATTATGAGATTCCATCTTATCCCCATCAGAATGGCTAAGATCAAAATTTCAAGTGACTGCACATGTTGGCAAGGATGGGAGGAAAAGGAAACCTTTCCTCCACTGCTGATGGGAGTACAAACTTATACAACCACTTAGAAAATCAATCTGGAGTTTTCCCAGAACATAGGGAATAGCTCTACGCCAGGACCCAGCTATATCCTTTCTGGGCATATACACAAAGGATGCTCTACCATACAACAAGTTATGTTCATAGAACCTTTATTCATAACAGCCAGAAACTGTAGACAAAACAGATGTCCTTCACCAGAAGAACAGATGAAGAAACTGTTGTGCATTTACACAATGGAATACTACTCCACTATTAAAGACCAGGAAATCATGAAATTTGCAAAATGAATGGAAGTAGAAAAGATCATCCTGAGTGAGGTAACAATGACCCAGAAAGACACACATGGTATGTACTGACTTATAACTGGTATTAACCATATATAGTTATACACTATAGTGCAGGATAACCATACTACAATTCACAAACCCAAAGAAAATATGTAACGAGGATGACCAAGGGAGGATGCTTAAATCTCACTCAGGAAAGAAAATAGAATAGACAGCAGAAGGGGATGAAGACAGAGAACAGGATAAGAGAGGGAGTGCTGAGGAAAATGGGGGTAGAGATCAGATATGGAGGGGGACACACAACAGAGGGCTGGCAGAGAGAAGAGAAGCTATATGTGGGAGCATCTCTGTGACAAGCTGAAGACCTACTATAGGGTAAACTTCTGGGATGATATTCGGCTGACTCTAGCTGAGACTCATAGTAGCAGGGGTCATGGAGACTGAAGAACACATCCTCAAACTAGACAGGACTCCTAGTGGAGGGACAGAACCCACCCACAAAAACTCCAACCCAAACTTTATGCTGCCTACAAGATGTACTGGGATAAAAATAAAATAGATATTGAGGAAATGTCCAAGCAATGCCTGTCCCAACCTGAGACCTACTCCATGGGAGAAAGCCAACCCCAGACAATCTTAATGATACTCCACTATGCTTGTAGAGGGGAGTGTAGCATAGCTGTCCTCTGAGAGGCTCCAGCAAGCATCAGATCAAAACAGATGCTGAGACTCACAGCCAAACAAGGGGTGGAGCACAGGGCGTCTTTTGGAAGAGTAGGGAGTAGGATAGAAGAACCAAGAAGGGACAGGAGCTCCACAAGAAGAGCAACAGAGCTAACTAACCTGGGTCCAGGGCACTTGCAGAGACTGAAGCACCAACCAAGGACCATGCATGGAATGCCACTAGGCTCCCTACA
The DNA here is from genome assembly GCA_010120015.1 of Rhombomys opimus. Classification (NCBI taxonomy): domain Eukaryota; kingdom Metazoa; phylum Chordata; class Mammalia; order Rodentia; family Muridae; genus Rhombomys; species Rhombomys opimus. The sequence continues at coordinate 4,396,855 of REGO01000127.1, forward strand.
CAGATGTAGCCTATGGGCAGCTCAAGCTTCATGTGGGTTCACTAGTAAAGGGAGCTGGGACTGGTTCTGACATGGACTCTGTTGCCTGCTTTTCAATCACTTGGCCTCCCCAATCCAGAAGGGAAGAGGATGTGCTCAGTCTTGATGCAACTTTGTGTGCTGAGATGGGCTGGTAGGGGTGCTCCTCTTTTCTGAGGGGCTGGGGAGGAAGGATAGGGAGAAGAGAGATAAAGGGTGGGACTTGGAGGGGAAGAGGGACAGCCAACAATTGGAATGTAAGATAGATAGATAGATAGATAGATAGATAGATAGATAGATAGATAGATAGATAGATTGATGGATGAAGAGGAAGTTTGTTATTTCCTTAAAGACTCAGCTTTGTCATGTGATGTTTTGCTGCAACCTGGGCATGTGATATTTTGCTGTGAACTCTCATGTGGGAGGGGAATGGCATTAGTCAACTGGGAACATCCATGAGTAGACTCTGTGGAAAGAAGATATATAGAGGCCCATTCACAGTGAGACATCACTTTTTGGATCGACATTGCTGTGCTGATCTTCATGCTTTGACACTTGACTTCGCAGAGAAAAATGTTCCAAAGACCTTCTCCAGCAATCCAGCTGAGTTTTGTGGCTTTCCCTTACTTCGTTTTGCTGTTTGGTATTGGTCTTTGGACTGGACTGCTGGTATCCTGAGGACTGAATTTGGTAATTCCCTAAAGATACATTGACCCTACTCATCAGGAAGTAGATAAAAGAGGCCTATAGCCCTTTTCACTAATAATCTCCTACCTACGGTTGGGGGTGGAAGGGAGGTAAAGGTATTTAAGAACCCTAAATATAGAAGGTTTGGTGAAAATTTGAAGCCTCCAGATAGATAGATAGATAGATAGATAGATAGATAGATAGATAGATAGATAGATAGATAGATAGATAGATAGGCAGGCAGACAGCCCATTCATGACCTAAAGTAATTCAAGGTCTCTTAAGTGGGAACTGTTACAGTAGTGTTAAAAGCCACTATGGCCCATGATAGGAAAGTCTTGGCCAGATAAATGGAATATAAGTCTTGCCTTGGTGAAAGATTTGATGGTTCTCGTTTGCTACGAATATTAGATTATATACCATTGTCTTTTTCCTTAAAAGTTCATTCAGTCATGCTTACCAATCACCTGGCCTAGAGACACACCCTCGGGAAAGCTTATCACCTAAAGGCAAAGTAAGGAAATGAGAGGAATAATTAGCCCTTAATGAGATAATATGCTTGCACTTCTCAGAATATCTACCTTTATACAGAAGATTGCAGAGGTTCACACACATAGCACTGTGGAGCCTGCCTACTTTTCTCAGTTATTCGGAAAAGCACGACTTTTTGTTTCAGATATTGGACAAAGCCTAGGAACAAATTCTCTGATGCTTCTGAACAGCCTCCTTCTTTATCTGAAGACCCTTCTCTTTCTTCCCATGTGACTACTTGGCAGCTCTCCATTGCTGAGCATGTCAGGCTAACTCAGTCAAACAGCAAGCTCTCTCTCTCTCTCTCTCTCTCTCTCATTTTTTAGTTCCATCTTCTCCTTCTGGGAAGCTGCCAAGATTCACTGCTTGTTTCCCCCCTTTGTCTGTTTCTCAAACTTTAATAAAATTGTCTTCAACTTTACTTCTGAGTATGTTTATGAATTATTTTGCTAACAATACTAAAAACCCAGAAAGAAGAACCTTGTTTCCAGGGCAACCCTAGTACTTCTTGTTCCCCTGGGGGTCTCTATTGCACCGTTCTTTTCTCATCTTTTTGCCATCATTTAGACTCTAGATTCCCTTGAATGAGTTCCACTTAGGAGTTCCAAATATTTTGGAATTCAACCTCTCTTTCGAGGCAGAAATGCTGCTGGTGACTGCCCTGTTTTGAGTTCAGCCTACTTATCAGCTTTGGTAATTTCCTTAGAGGTTGCTTTTTGATTGAAGTAGAGAGGAATCCCTTTCTTCAGAAAAAACTATTGACCAATCTGTCAGATACAAAAGGTTTAAATTACACAACTGTTCAGGGAAGCCTCTTCCAGCCTGTCCTATTATTAGCCAGGAAAAAGCAGTTTTTATATTAATCAGGTTCTCTAAGGATGCTGACAAAGATAATAATTCTTTCCCAATGTGCTGACAGAACTCTCAATTGTTTCATTTAAAAACAAGACAGGAAAAAAGGCTTTAGGAAAGAATACACATTTTTAAATAGAAGCTACAAGTCTATGAGAAGGGTTATCTGAATAGTTTGCACAAGAAATGAAATTATAGCACTTATGTCATTGACAAGGGCGTTGAAAGAGTGGCATCAAACTCTTTTCACCCTTTGTAATAGAGGTTTGTAAGGACTTGGTTAGCCCTGTGTAGACTTTTGCTTTGCTTTAAAAACATAATGCTGGTGCTGTTAATATTTGCTTCATTGGATAGCACTGACTTATGAAAAATGAATGGTATTAAAGCAATGAATTCATTCAAGATTAATATTTTTCAACAAATAGCAAGCCCCCAAACATAAAAGAGCCTAGTGGGTAACTACACCTGAGTTGGGGTACTGGTAAGGACAAGTAGTATCCTTTACCAGACATCATATCTTTCTAGGTGAGTTCACCAAGGCTGAACTGACTTGGCTTAGTTCGGTGTGTCAGAAATGTCTGTCTTACCTGGATATATATATATTTTTTTTTTCTTCCAGAAACCTAAGCATAACTGAGGTTTATTTTATGTGGGTCCTCCAGAGAGCATGAGGTACTCCATGATTAAGTAAGACCTTCTTTTGCATTCGTACCCACTGCTTAATCTCCTGTGAACAGTGTAAAATCCCCAACCAACTGTGAATCACATTTAGACCCAGAATATAGACAATTAATGCATCTCAACTTTCCAGAGAGTTGAATTTAAGCAAGTAGCCCCTGAAGGCCTGGGTAATGATTGCTGTTTCCACCTTCACTGAGAAGACAAAAGACCTAAAAACAGCCCTTACATCAGCTCTGCTTTGGACCACTAAGTTTCTCACCCCAGGTAAGAGTCATTTGCAGTTAGTATAGAGAAGCCCAGCTTTTTACAGGAATAAGGACCCTTAGAAAAAGTCTGATTTAATTCTTTCATTTTGCAGATGAACAGACTGAGACTTACAGAGGATCTGCCACTTCTCCAAGTCCACATGCTGGCTAATGTTCCATCCAGGACATGGGTTAAAGTAGCTGACTCTTCCAGCACCTTAACAATTTCTCCTGGAATGTTTGAAAGAAGCACAATATTTTATTTTAGCCCAGCTCTCACCTGAAGTAAATTAAAACTCAAAATAAAAACCTGATGGTTTTACTCTACAATTTGCAATATTCTAAACAAAGCAGGGCTTAAAATTAAGAGTCTTGGGCATAGGAGAAGGAGAAACTCATGGGAAAGAAAGATTATGTGCCTTTGAGGGTTTTTCCTCCCAGGGTAGAGAAGTCTTTTTGCATTTTGGATAGGATTTGTTTCTTGGCTCCTTAGATTTGGGGGCACATTTCCTCTGCTTTTTCTTAACATTGCTAAATAGGGAGAGTGTGGTTGTCCCCACCCCCTGGTCTCTTCTTGTTGATATGCTAGTTTAGATGGAAGAGCAAGGAGGCAGCTAAACAGAAGGGAAAATGTTGACATGGCTCTTAGGATTTAATAAATAACTGTGGTATCTGGAGTCATAGTAATGTACCGTTCATGCACAACTAAATGTGTTTACATAGAACTTGTAATGCTGGGATCTCTGCTACAGAGTATGGTTATAAATTAGTGGAGAACATTTGATACTTGGAGTCATGATAGTAATGAGACCAGCAGCATAATCTCAAATTCATTCGATGACATGAGTATCGCGGAAAGGAAGAAAGAATTGCAAAGTAATTGGGCTCTTTGTTTCTGTTCAGAGGTACCACCTACTCTTGAACAGGACATTTTAATGGAGAGGGGAGAATAACAGACACAGACCCTCATACTGGTCAATCTGATTTCAGTCTGACTTGATTTAAAAAGCAATTCAGAAAAATTGCATTACCCACAGGATTTGACAGTTGGCTAGCATACCACACCTACTCGCCAATCCACAAATTGATAAGGGAGTATCTGTAGAATGGGGTTGAATACTACCTAGTTATAGTCTCACATATAAAATTAAGTTGTTTAGGGTTTAAAAATATTTCTAGGTCTAAATAGATGTTTCAGGTTGATAAATGCAAGTTATGATAGTAATTTATTTAAGTACAAAACTCTAAAATAAGCAAAATAGGGTAGATAGTAGAGTAGTTTCTCTAAGATATCTAAATACAAATGGACTGGACATTGTGAATATAATTCTTGCCTGAAAGTTTTTATAATTATTCTTATTCTAATTGTTTATTATTGTAACAGAAAGAGCCATTTATTGGAGTAAAAGCAGAAGATTTGGGGGAATAATCTTGTGCAATGTTTATTCACATGCTAATTTCTGTGCCCTAAAACCGGGTGGCAGTCTGGACATAAGCATTGTCATTTCTATAAAGAATCTCCTATCTCAATGTTCTCATCATCTTTGATTGGTTAATAAAAAAGCTGATAAGCTTATAACTGGACAGAAAGGACAGGAGACAGGACTTCTGATCCCAGTCAGGGTGTCTTAGGTAAAGACAAGAGAACAAGGAGAGAGAGAGAGAGAGAGAGGGAGAGAGAGGGAGAGAGAGAGAGAACAGGAAGAGGAGGAAGAGGAGGAGGAAGTCGCCATGAGGACAGACAGAAGTAGCCAAGGCGAGACTAAGACAGCAAGTAACATGGGATAGGTGGCTGGAAAGTAGCCAGGCTAGTATAGACAGGTTAGAGTAGATTAATATCTGCCCAGTTATAGTGCTTTAAAGCTTATTAATATTTTTTTAAAAGTCTACATGGGAGTACACGTGAGATCTGGAATACAAGATGAGATGGCATCATCATACTTGCCATTGCCCACTGTCTCCTTGGCATATGTTGCCAGATGGAAGGAGGCTTATCTATGCTGAAACTCTGGCAGAGATCAGCATTTGGGGTCTTTGTTAGGGAGGCAAGAAATTATTGCCATTACTCTATCGCATTGCTTTTGTGGCTGTAAATGAGACTCCTTACTAATGAACCACGCACACAGATGTCCAGGTCATCTTTACAACCTGATATTAACAGTACCAGCGTATGTCTTAGAGGAGCCCTCAGGGGGTCCATTGACCTGATTTCAATCTTACTTGATTTAGGAAGTAGCTCAGCTTAATTGCATTGTCCACAGGATTTTAGGAGAAGCTAGCACACCATACCTAAACTCTAAGCCACACACTGGCCACTGAGTACCTGCAGAAAAGTCTGCAGATTTCTTTATGAGAGAAGGGATATCATCATGATACTCCTTACCAGGCACCTAAAGAAGGTGTTTGAGCTCTCCTCAGACAGTACTGTGCATATTAAGGCTTAATGCAGTGTGCGAAATGTTTTTTCTTTCTTTCTTTCTTTCTTTCTTTCTTTCTTTCTTTCTTTCTTTCTTTCTTTCTTTCTTTCTTTCTCTCTTTCTTTGTGACTGAGTGTGGACTCAAAACAAATTACCCCTAAGGATGTTTTGGACAATAAATTCTATTTAGAAATGTGTCCTTCCACCCTAACATACTGTTATTTCTACAAAGCAGGAGGATGCAAATGTTTAATCTGAGCTCTTTTTATTTTTATTTTTTTTAGTTTATTTTCTTTTTTAGAGAAATTGAAATGTAGCATCCCTTTCTATCTAAAAGAGTCATAATTAGTTTTGTGACATGTTTTTGGCATGGGGTCATTATTAATGCAGTTAATATAGTTCATAACATTAGAGCAGAGGATGAACAAGTAAGGTCACGTCTTACCGCACACCAATCCAACATTTTACCAGAGAGTGAATTAAAAAGAAGGCATGCCTTCATCCAAGTGGGTATACCTACACCAAGGCAAACTACCTACAAGTCCCACTCATTCCTTCAGCTGGTTACCCATGTGCAGTGTAGACCTGTAATAGATCTATAACACCCATAGCATTTTTCTTGTTGATGTTAACTTTTCAAAACCTACAATTGACCTGTGGGAGGGAACTAGAATCAGCAAAATGACCTTTTAAAGAAAACTGCAAAACAGATGAAGAATTATAAAACTTACCTATGGAGCAAGGACATAATCTTTCGCAGAAGAGAATGTGATAGTGAATTCAGGTCCACATCAGTGAAATGGTAAAACTCAGAAGTCCCTGAGAACTATAGAGGCATTCTCTTCTCAGATGTGCGTAGTTCACCCAGATAAAGAGCTTGACAAATCAATGATGGTTACAGTCATTTCAAGACAAAGCCTTCCTGGGTCCTTGCCTCATGAATTCAAAGAATGTAAGTAAGAGATCACAGAGGGTGGGTTTTAGACAGAACTTATTACAGAATTATGGGTGGTAGTTAGAAAGAAGGCAGGCGGAGCTCCTCTACAGCAAGAATGGGTTTCTGGAAATGAGTTGCTGTCAAGATAACTTCCTCGGGGCTTTTCATAGGACCTAAGGAAGAAAATGGGATGTTGCATAGAAAAGTGAACTTAAGAGTCCAATCAGCCTAACCATAGAGTGCCTAGGTAACTATCATTTTGGGTTACTTCTCAGGTTACACTTCAAGGCAGGAATAGGAATCAAGGTCGTGTCAAATGAGAAGAAAGATAGTAAGTAACCGGAGCAAAAGCACCTGTTTTTGACATGTTTGGGCCTCCAACTAGGACAAAACCAAGGCTATATATAGCTTTGGAGTGAGAATGGAGGCATGTGCCTCAACTTCATTCCCATCATCAGTAGTATTTTAGGGACACACAGCTGAACACTATCAAAAGTGAATCTTTTTTTAAGAACATGTAATTTGTTGTAAGAAAGAAATGGTTATCCTTTAGTCCTCTCTAGTCACCTTACAGATAATCCATGCATATATCTCAATAATGCATAGCTAGGTAACAGTGGAAACTAGAGAAAATGCCAACACTCATAATACTCATAATAAGAAGGTCAATTCACATTTCAGCCCTCCAAGCTCACTGACACATGCATACATATATCTTTTATTCGTAAAGCCCATAATTTAGTCTGATTTTTTTTCTATTAGATGACATATCTGTGTTTATTCTACATTTAGCCCTCCCACATTAATAGTTTTTATTATTCTAATGTATGTTTTTTTTAATCTTTACAAGGTAAAATAATGCTTTTCTATTCCAGACTTTCAAAGATATAAGATGTGGTCGTTTAAATAAGAAAGGATCTAATAGGTTCATAAATCCACAGACAACATCCTTATTTGGTGGAACTGTTTGGCAAAGGTTGAAAGGTGTGGCCTTAATAGAGGAGTTTGGTCCTGGGGATGAACTTTGATGTTTCAAAATATCATTCCCAGAATCTCTCTATCTCCTACATGCAGATAAGGATATAAATTCTCAGCTACTGCTCCAGTGCCATACCTGCCTGTGCCATTTTCTTTGCCATAACTGCCTTGTAATCTAACCCTCTGGAACCATAAGACAAAAAGTAAATGCTTTCTTTTATCATTGGCCTTGGTCATGGTGACTTGTTGTTTTAAAGAGTGAAAATCTCAACTGTTTTATTTTATCAATAAAAACTCAGATGCCAGATACTGGAGTGAAAACCTGCAAGCTCAGAGAGACAAAGAGAGAGAAAGCATTCAGGTGACCTCCCCACACAGTTTAATTCTCAGAGGAAAAAGCCAAAAAGCTCACTAACTCAATTGACAGCCCAGGAGGTAAAGGCAAAAAACAAACAAACAAAAAACAACAACAACAAAAGACCAAGGCCAGAGATTTGCTAGCTCAAAGCCTAAAGTGCTCAAAAATCCAGAGAGCTAGAGAGATAAATACTAAGCTAAAACCAAAGAGCTAAAGCCCCTTCTACTTCTTTTTTTTTTCTTTCTCTTTTATTTTTTTTAATATTAATCACAGGTTATTTACTTTGTATCCCATCCATAGCCCCCTCCCTTTTTCTCTCCCAATCCCACCCTACTTCCCTCCATCGTTTCCCTGCCCCTCTCTAAGTCCTCTGGTAGGGGAGGTCCTCCTCCCCTTCCATCTGACCCTAGTTTATCAGGTCTCATCAGGACTGGCAGCTATGTCCTTCTCTGTGCCTAGCAAGGCTACTTTTCCCTCAGGGCGAGCAGAGGGAGGTCAAAGAGCCCACCACTGAGTTCATGGCAGAGACAGTCCCTGTTCCCCTTAATAGGGAAACTGGAGAGGTTGTGGAGAAAGTGGAAGTTTCCTCCGTTACTGGTGGGAATGTAGACTTGTACAACCACTTTGGAAATCAATCTGGTGCTTTCTCAGACAATGAGGAATAGTGCTTCCTCAAGATCCAGCTATACCACTACTAGGCATATATCCAAAAGATGCTAAAGTACACAACAAGGACATATGTTCAACCATGTCTTTAGCAGCTTTATTCATAATAGCCAAAACCTGAAAAAACAACCCAGATGTCCCTCAATGGAGGAATGGATACAGAAACTGTGGTACACTTGCACAATGGAATACTACTAAGCAATTAAAGACAAGGAAATCATGAAATTTCCAGGCAAATGGTGGGAACTAGAAAAGATCATCCTGAGTGAGGTATCCCAGAAGCAGAAAGACACACACACTATATACCCACTTCTAAGTGGATACTAGACCTATAAGATAGGATAAGCATACTAAAATCAGGACACCTAAAGAAGCTAAACTAGAAGAGGTTCCAGGGAAAGATGATCAATCCTCACTTAGAAAGACAAAGAGGATAGACATTGGAAGTAGGAGAAAACAAGAAACAGGACAGGAGCCTACTGCAGAGGGCCTCTAAAAGACTCTACCTAGCAGTGGATCAAAGCAGATGCTGAGACTCATAAGCAAACCTTGTGTAGAGTGCAGGGAATCATATGAAAGAAGGGGGAGTTAGTAAGATCTGGAGAGGACAGAAGTGCCACAAGGACCAAACATATCTGGTCACAGGGGTCTTTTCTGAAACTGACTCTCTAACCAAGGACCATGCATGGATATAACCTAGAACTTCTGCTCAGACGTAGCCCATAACAGCTCAGGCCCTTCTACTTCTACATTCTGTTTTAAATACCCTTCAACTCAAAGTCTTTCCTACTTGTTTTTTCACTCTATTTTTAATTCATTATTTTATTTATTACAATTCGTTCACTTTGTATCCCAGCTGTGGCATCCTCCCTTACTCCCTCTCAACCCCTCCCTTGCTCCCTCTTCTCCACCCATGCCCCTCCCCAAGTCCACTGATAGGGAAGGTCTTCTTACCCTTCCAGCTGATCCTAGTCTATCAGGTCTCATCAATACTGGCTGCATTGTCTTTCTCTGTGGCCTGGTTAAGGCTGCCCCCAATCAAGGGGAGGTGAACAAGGAGCCAGACACTGAGTTCATATCAGAGAACCCCTGTTCCTCTTACTAGGGAACACACTTTGACACTGAGCTGCCGTGGGCTACATGTGTGCAGGGGATCTAGGTTATCTCCATGAACGGTCCTTCATTGGAATATTAGTCTCAGAAAAGGCCTCTGGGCCCAAATTTTTGCTTCTGTTGTTCTTGTAGAGCTCCTCTCCCCTCAAAGTCTTTCTATCTTTCCCTTCTTTTATAAGATTCCCTGCACTCTGCCCAAAGTTTGGCTATGAGTCTCAGAATCTGCTTCAATACCATTTTGGATCAAGTCTTTCAGAGGTCCTTTGTGCTAGGCTCTTGTTTTGTTCCCTGTTGTCTTCCTCTTCCAATGTCCATCCCGTTTGCATTTCTTTTTTTTCTCAAATTTTTTATTTAAATTTTATTAATTACACTTTATTCCTTTTGTATCCCCCCATAAGCCCCTCCCTCCTCCCCTCCCGGTCTCACCCTCCCCCCCTTTCTGCATGCATGCCTCTCCCCAAGTCCACTGATAGGGGAGGTCCTCCTCTCCTTCTTTCTGATTTTTTTTGTTGTTGTTGTTCTTCTCAATGCAGTTTATT
>REGO01000127.1:4411332-4430582 GCA_010120015.1 Rhombomys opimus
TGCCTTTACTATGTTTAGATATGTGCCTTGTATCCCTGATCTCTCCAATACTTTAAACATGAATGGATGTTGGATTTTGTCAAATGCTTTTTCAGCATCTAGGGAGATTATCATGTGGTTTTTTTCTTTCAGTTTGTTAATATGGTGGATCACATTGATGGATTTTCATATATTGAACGTATACCTGGGATGAAGCCTACTTGGTCATGGTGGATGATATCTTTGATGTGTTCTTGTATTCGGTTTGCAAATATTTTGTTGAGTATTTTTGATCAATGTTCATAAGGGAGATAGCATTTTCAACAAATGGTTCTGGTCTAACTGTATATCTACATGTAGAAAAATGCAAGTAGATCCATATTTATCACCCTGCACAGAACTAAAGTCCAAATGGATCAAAAATTTCAACATAAAACCATACACACTCAACCTCTTAGAAGAAAAATTGGGGAAGAGCCTTGAACTCAATGGCACAGTAGACATTCCTGAAGAGAACACCAACAGCACAGGCTCTAAGAGCAACAAACAATAAATGGGACCTCATGAAACTGAAAAGCTTCTGTAAAGCAAAGAACACTGTCATCAGAACAAAAAAAACAGCCTACAAGCTGGGAAAGAATCTTCAACAACCCTGTATCTGTCAGACGGTTAATATCCAGAATATATAAAGAACTAAAGAAGTTAAACACCAACAAACTGAGTAATCCAATTAAAAAAAGGGTTAGAGATTTAAATAAAGAACTCTCAATAGAGGAATATTGAGTGGCAGAGAAACACTTAAAGAAATGTTCAACGTCCTTAATCATCAGGGAAATGCAAATCAAAATGACCATTAGATTTCACCAGAATGGCCAAGATCAAAAACTCAATTGACAACACATGCTGGGGAGGAGGTGGAGAAAGGGGAACCCTCCTCCATTGCTATTGGGAATATAAACTTGTACAACCACTCTGGAAATCAATCTGGCACTTTCTCAGACAATTAGGAATAGTGCTACCTTCCTACTCTTTAATCCCTGTAAGCTGGTTTCTTGCTCCACCTCTTAACCTTATTAAATCCTGTGTAAGAAAGCTCTTGGATTAACGGTGTGTGCTAAGAATTGCTGAACTACGTCATAATCACCTGTTTAATTCAGAAAGTTCTTGGATGAAGGGTGTGTAATAGGGCTCAACCACACCAAACAAGAAATAGGTTTTACCGTTCACAAATTTGGGGTCCACAATTGGATCAAATATCCTGCAGCACTGACCTATCAGGGCAATACAAAATAACTAACACAATGATATTCCCTGGTGACTGTGCATAGCAGAGTTTCCTATGGAATGCAAGATTGCACTAGATTATACCTTAGCTTCCTATTTTCTCAGGATCTGGTTTTATTCGGATGACAACTTTGAGGTGTTCTGTTCTGCTTGTTTAGTGTCAGTCTTCTTAGTATTCTTATATCTTTCTTGAAGGCAACCTTCAAGATCATTTTATTACAGCATGAACAATAGCATTAAAATAATATTTTTAAGTCTGCTGCTTCTTTTCCATATCTTCTCCACCTTGTCCCATTCCTGACACCCCACACACATAGACACACGCATACATGTGCACACACAGAGAGACACACGTGCGTAGACATACACACGTATTTTAGTGCATGTAGTATTGTGTTAATATTATGAATGTCATTGCATATACTATAATAGCAGAATGGCCAACAATAAAATAAACATTAACAAAGGTTGTTGGGATGCATGGTAAAGATTTGAACATTTGCTGGTGAAGTAAGGGGTAGAAAATGGAGGGAAATAAGAAAAAAAAAACTTCTCGCCTCTTGGTGGGAAGGTAAATTAATGATGACACTATAAAAATCAGCATACAGGTTTCCAAAATGATAAAAATGGAGCTTTCCTATGATCCAGATATAACAGTCCTGGGCATAGACCCAGAAGAACCAAAGCCAGCATACATTGAAATCAGAAATAAATATGCATATGAATATGCAACATTAATGTATGCCATGTTTTTGCAGATCCCCTCATACTAGCCAAGTTATGACCCCCTCATACAAAGCCACCTAGGTGAATAAAGGAAAACTATGTACTCATACAACGGAGCATTATTCAACCACAAGGAAAAAACTAAAGTTATGCTATTTGCGGGAAAATGCATGCCATGTATCATACTAAGCCAAATGAGCTAGATTTAGAAGACAAATATCACATTTACTCGCGTATCTGCAATTTATATTTAGAGAAGGAGCGATGACAGGAAAAAGGGAACTAACGTAGGGTAGGAAACTGGAAGAAAATCAACAGGACGGAGGACATAGAGAGAAACGATGGAGGGAGGGAACCAGTTAGTTATCTGATGTTATCTGTTGTGACAAAACACCCGCCAGAAGCAACTCAGGGAAGGAAGAATTTGTCTTGGCCCACCGCTTGGAGAGATTTCAGTCTGTCCTGACAGGCAGCCTAGGGCAGGGGTGCTGAGGAGTTGGAGGTGGGTGCAGGAGGCTACAATTCCATAGATTTTGGCTGATCAGGATGAGAAGATTAGAGGCTGAAACTAGAGGTGGGTGTAACCTTCATCTCTTCCATTCCATACCCCACTCCAGGTCAGTCACCCCCTCTCTCTCCTAGACCCCATGTCTCAGTGTTTTCCACAGTTTCCCCATACTGGCTGGGCCAAGTAGCCAAAAACATGAGCCCCGGTTTCAAACCTTAACAAGGCTTATGATTAACGTGCATTATATTCAAGTATGAAACAAGCATAATGAAACTCATTGTTCTGTATAATTAATATATGTTAATAAAAAAGAGAAAGGGCATAGTGTGTGTCAGGAAGATAAACGATCAACAAATGGTAGCAAATAAAACAACAGCTCATTGCTTTCTTGAAATGATTAAATGAGGAAGTATTTTATGCGCACCAAACATAGCAAACATTTCCACTCCCAAAATGTGCATCTTCTGTCCATGCAACTTTAGGAATGTATGGAGTCTCACCTTAAATGTCTAAGTAGGTTTAAACATGTTGATCTTCAACTGGGCATGCATTCAAGAAATGTTTAGTGAGCGGCTGCTCAGAACACAGCTTGGATCAGAAAATACATAAGACTTCCTGGCAGTTGGGTGTGCCTGCAATGAGTTCTGGACAAACAGCAGTAAGTGGAAATTGTTTAGTGTAGTGAGTGTTATTACAGGGCTTTGTGGTAGCATGCATGGCTCTCAGGAGTCTTGAAGATATTGGTACATCAAAAGTGTAGCTTCCTCTCCAGGGGACCAATGAGCAGGATATATGATACCTGAAATACCAAACCACCTACTGCAACTGTGAAATGAGTGAGAAAAATCTACTGTGTCTATGGATCCTGAGGAGAGAGGGAACATGAATGACTGGCAAAAGTCAAAGGCTGTGTGGGAAAGATACCTCAGCAAGTAAAAGGCAATTTCTGCTCATGCTCTGTGGCTTCATTTCTACCCCTGGAGCACACATAAAGGTGGAAAGCGAGAACTGGCTTCGTCACATTGTCCTAATGAGCACACATACCCTGTTACAGTCACACACACGCACACACACGTACACATATGTGCGCACATACATACACATACAAACAAAGAAAACTTTTTCCCCAATAAAATGTTTTGATTAGTCTTTTGGGAATTTCAGAAAGTGCACCCAGATCACATTTTGTTCCCATCTTCCTCCCTGGTCCACCCTCCCAACTTCATGCTCTCTTCCACTCCAGAAAAAAAAAATAATAATAATAATTTAAAGAGGAAAAACAAAAACAAAACAAAACAAAAAAACACCAAGTCCAATTTGTGTTGCCCATGAACAATTTTAAAGTTAAAGCTTATATTTCTCATCAAGGAGGCCAGCGCTTCCGTCTGGCACCATTGGGCATAAGGAGGCATGCCTCACCAGTGTCTGGTGGATTTTAGTTATGGTTCTGCTCCCCTCCTCCTAGCTGAACAGAAATGAGACTGTTAGCCGCGTTCATCTGCCCATTCGTCTAAATGTTCACGCTATCAAGTATGCCACATGTGAAAGTAAGCTTTCTGATATATGGCACTCTATTTCCACCCACTCCAATAAATAATAAGTGGAAACTGTCCAGTCACCAAGAAATACTATGGAGCATCAGCATCTGTTCAAGACATTGGAATGTCTAAAGGACTAAGATAATTTGCCTTAAAAAGGTAAAACAAAACAAAAAAAATCTTAGATTAATCTACTTGCAGAAAAGAAATTGAATTGATCCTTGATGATTCAGATAACATTAGTTGAATAAGAAAAGAAATAGGGAGTCCAAGATGGTGACAACCAGCGCACACCATATCTGAGGGGCACAGGATCCAAAACTCCGAAATGGGTGAGTAGAGAGACAGCTGAAGCCAGAACATCCACATTGAGGCTTCCTGGGCTAGAGGGAACAACCTGTGAGCTGGGACAGTTTGGATCCAGGTCACCCCTGGACATCTTTGGGGACTGAAGAGTGGGGAATATTCCTCTTGCCCCAAGCATGAGCCTCCCTGCTTGGCAGAGGCAGCAGTGGTTGCCCCAAGCACAAGCTTTTGTCCTCCCTGACTGAGACAACAGAGGCACCAGCAGTTTGGGCCTTCCAGGTCTGCAACTGAGGCATGCAACAGCTAGCCCAAGCAGGAGCCTTTGTGCTAAGTGACTGAGACAGCAGGGGCATCAGCTAGCCTGAGAAGGGTCCTCCATGCTCAGTGACTGAGACTGCAGTGGTGACTGCCCCAAGAATGTGTCTCCCTGCCTGACAGCCAAACAGTGGACACCACTGAGCTGACAGATCTCCTACACTCCCATTTGCTCCTGAAGGCTCAAATCTGAGAGTAGAGGACAGAGGACCCCCTGTGCTTTCTGATTAAGCCTGAGAGTGAGTGCATGCAGAGCCCCAGATCCAAGGTCCCTCTACTCAGGAAGCCAGACATCAGATCCTTCCCACCCATACCCACACTGTGAGTAACACAGGGATCCTTCAAACAGTGTTCTCAACATGGAAAGCTCTGTTCTGTGGGTCTACCAGTGGAGTCCAGGCAAACAATTCCTGGAGCCCAGACAGATCTGAATACCAGGAGGACAGTACAACAGGCCTGTGGACCATTGAGGTATTCAGGGCACCTGTGCATGCACATTGCACCTACAAACAGTGCCAGCACCCCCTCCTGTGCTTAAGCCCCACCCTTCCAGGCACCTATATGCTCTAGCACCCTGTCCTTCAAGACACACCTCCACACACACACACACACACACACACACACACACACACACATGCTTATACACATGCTCCTGCGACCTTCCTCCCTTACCAACAGCTGAAACACCAACATCCACACTCAAACCTCTTACCCTCCCTAATCTTCCTGAAGAATACTCCAGAAACCAGAGACAGATGGACCCAGTCTGAAGTACAGACTCCAGGAACAAACAGTATAGGTTGTGGATAAGCAGATGTCTAGAGGTTGGAGTAAGAACACATCCAACAAAAATCAGGACATCATGGGGACCCCAAAAAAAATCAATGGATGTTCTAATGGATGTTCACTGGGGACCCCCAAAAAAATCAATGGATGTTCTAATTCATTGGAAACACTGGAAAATTATTTCAAATCTATGCTTATCCAGTTATTATAGGCACATAAAGAGGAAGTGAACAAAGCTCTCAAAGAAATACAGGCAAATGCCAAACAAATAAAGGTACAAGTGGAGGCATATAGAGAGGAAATGAACAACAACAACAACAAAAAGATGCCATGGTGGAAAAACAGGAATCTTCATTCATACAAATGAAGGAAATTATGCAAGACATGTAAATAGAATTAGAATCAATAAAGAAAACCCAAACAGAGACAACTCTGGAACTGGAGAACTTAGAGAAAAGATCAGGAGCCACGAAGGTAAGCATCACCAATAGAATACAAGAGATGAGAGAAAGAATCTCAGGCACTGAAGATACAATTGCAGAAATTCATAGAGAAATAATGACACTTATAGAGCTCCTAAATCAAATGGACCTAATAGATGTCTACAGAAATTTTCACCCAAACTCAAGAGTACAACTTCTTTTCAGCACCTTATGGAAACATCTCAAAAACTGACCATATAGTCTGGCACAAAGCAAGCCTCAACAGATACAAGAACATCAAAATCCTTAGTCATCAGAGAAATGCAAATCCAAACGACCCTAAGATTTCACCTTACACCTATAGAATAGCTAAGATCAAAAACTCAAGTGACAACACATGCTGGAGAGTATGTGGAGAAAGGGGAACCCTCCTTCAATGCTGGTGAGAATGTAAACTTGTACATCCACTTTGGAAATCTATCTGGAACTTTCTGGCTATAGCATTCCTAGGCATATATCCAAAATATGCTCAAGTGTACAACTAAGGCATTAGTTCAACCATGTTCGTAGAACCTTTTTCACAATAACCAGAATCCAGAAAAACCTAGATGTCCCTCAACTGAGGAATGGATACAAAATTGTGGTACATTTACACAATGGAATACTACTCATCAATGAAAAACAAGGAGATTATGAAAATGGTGGGAACTAGAAAAGATTATCGTGACTGAGGTATCCCAGAAGCAGAAAGGCACACATGGTATATAATCACTTATAAGTGGATATTAGACATATAATATAGGATAAACATACCAAAACCTGTACACCTAAAGAAACTAAGCAAGAAGGAGGATCCTGGGTAAGATGATCAATCCTCACTAAGAAATGCAAATGAGATGGACATCAGAAGAGGGAGAAAACAGAGAACAGGACAAGAGCCTACCAAGGAGGGCCTCTGAAAGACTCTACCCAGCAGTGTATCAAAGTAGAAGCTGAGACTTGGAGCCAAACTTTGGGCATAGTGCAGGGAATCTCATTTTCATAAGAAGGGCGAGAGAGGAAGACCTGGAGGGAACAGGAGCTCCACAAGGAGAGCAACAGAAACAAAAAATCTGGGCACAAGAGTCTTTTCTGAGACTAATACTCCAACCAAGGACAATGCTTGGAGATAATCTAGAATCCCTGCCCAGATGTAGCCCATGGCAGCTCACTGTCCAAGTGGGTTCCCTAGTAAGTAGAAAAGGGACTGTCTTTGGCATGAATGCAGGGACTGACTCTTTGATCACCTCCCCCTGAGGGGGAAGCATCCTTACCAGGCAACAGAGGAAGACAATATTGCCAGTCCTGATTAAACCTGATAGGCTAGAGTCAGAGGGAAAGAGAGGAGGACCTCCTCTATCATTTGACAGGAGAAGGGCATTAGGAAGAGATGAGGGAGAGTGGGTGGGATTGGGAGGGAATGATGGAAATGGTTAAAGTTGGGATAGAAATGAATAAACTGTAATTAGTAAAAAAAATAAATTTTAAAAAAGAAAAGAAGTAGGCATAAAAGAAAGTACAGTGTGAGAATGTATTTAAGATGCCTTTTTAATTTATTTATTCACCTCCTCTCCACCAGTCTCCATCCTCCTTTCTTATTTTCCTTCCCCTTTTCCTCCAAAAAGGGGAGCCTCCTATCAACCCATGCCAGCACATCAAGTCTTATCAGGACTGAGGATATCCTCTTTCCTTGTAGCCTAGTGAGACAAAGCTCCACCAGGGGGAAACTGATCAAAAAGTAGGCAATAGATTCCATGTCAGAGACAGCACTCACTCTCCTTACTAAGAAACCTACATGAAGCCTGGGCTGCCCATAAGCAACATCTATGGGGGGGGGGCAGCTCCAATGCATGCATGCTCCTTTGTTGGTGCTTCAGTTTCTACACGCCCCTCTGGGCCATGGTTAGTTGATTCTGTTGGTCTTCTTGTGGAGCTCCTGTCACCTCCAGGTCCTGCTATCCTTCCCCCTAAGTTTTCCACAAGACTGCCTATGCTTTGCCCAATGTTTGGCTATGAGTCTGAGCATCTGTTTTGATTAGCTGCTGAGTGGAGCCTCTCAGAGGACAGCAATGCTAGGCTCCTGTCTATGAGCATAGCAAAATATTGTTAATAGGATCAGGGGTTGGCTCTTTCTGATGGGGTGGGTCTCAGGTTGGGTCAAGCATTGGGTGGACATTCCTTCAATCTCTGCTCTATTGATATCCCTGTATACCTTGCAGGCAGGGTAAATTTTAGGTCAAAGTTCTTGCGAGTGGTCTGTGTTCCCCTGCCTCCACTAGGGCTCCACTAGAAGTCCTGTCTAGATAGAGGGTAACCCCTTCAGTCTCTATGACCACTGTTATTAGGAGTCTCAGCTAGAGTCACCCCAATAACCTCCAGAATCTTACCCTGACTTAGGTCTCCAGCTTGCCACAGAGATGCCAGAACCCACAGTTTCTCTTCTCTCTGTGGGTCTTGTGTCCTCAACACTGCCACCTCGCACTGCTCTTCCCAGGTCTGATCACCACCTTCATTGGTCTCTGTGCTCCCTCTCCTCCCTTGTTCCCTCTCCTCAGCCACTTCTGCTGTCTATTCTATTGCCCCTTGTTAGGGAGATTTAAGCATCCTCCCTTGGGTCCTGTGTTAGAATGTCATTAAAAACATAGATGGGGCCATAGCAAAAGGCAGGCCCTGAAAGAGAGTAGGGAGTATATTCCAGGAGGTGAGAGGGGCAGTCTACCAACCTACCTCCCTTTACAGCCAAGGAAAATATACACACACCTTCTAGTCACCGGAATACAAATGAACAGTCTTCTCCAGGTAACCTTATTCCTTACCTTCATTCTCTAGAACAATAGACAGCCAACCAGATGGTCCATTCCAGAGGAGACAAGAACCAAAATTTTGGAAATTTTTTGGTAAGATTATGCTTCACCATAATAATAATAATAATAATAATAATAATAATAATAATAAAGAGGGCTGTAAATTGAGAAGAGTATGAAAAGAGTTTTAATGAGGATAGCTGGGAGGAGGGAAAGGGAGAGAGCAAAGCTTTATACTTATATTTCATTTTAAAACACAATAGGTTCTAAAAAGATGTTTTGTTTTTTAAGTGCATCTTCTGTCATCATTATACATTTCTCTCTCTGCTTCCTCTCACTGCTGTCGTTAGGTTATATATAAATCATCTGTATCCATTGAGGGTCTTCTCTGCCTCAAGCTCCAGGCTAGACCCTGATTGCAGAGACGAGTGAGATAACCTTTACCATTAAGAAGCTTTTAGTGTAACAACAGGTACAAAACAGTCAAGCAAGCACATTCAACAGTGTTTGAATGTTTGAATTCAACTTTATGAGTTCTAGCCTTTCACCCAACTCCTGCGGGAGACCATCTAAACAGAACACCCAAAGGCAAAAGAAAACAAATGGTGAGTGGCCAATGTTACGTTCTGCTCAGACAGAGCTGTGTAAGAAAGCATGGTGCACATGAAACCTAGGGGCAGGACACAGCAGGCTTCTGTGTGATACAGAGCAGCTATCAGTGGGATGCACTCTGAGTCTTGTCTTCACAACGCTTCATAATCCCATTCAGACGCTGACTCACTGGCACACACAGAATGAATGCACACCCGGACCAGGAACTGGGAAAATGAAACATAGCTCTCTACACAGGCACAGAGCCACACTCAGTGTTCCATACTCCTGATAGGTCAGGGCAATGAGAGGACCATTTGATGAACTTGGAAGGGCAATGACTTACCCCAAAATACTTTCTGCAAAGTTGCCATCTAATCCTTTACTTCTATTCCAGACTCATTCTTTCTTTTCAGAATATGTTGGAAGCTTATTATGGTGGCTGCTCTATATTCATCTTTGTGACCAAAATAGATACCTTTCCTTTAATATTCAGAAATAACTCTACTAAATACCTCAGATGTCTGTACTGACATTCATTTTATTCTTAAATTTGGTAAGAAACATAGAAAAGTGTTTTTTAATTTTATTTATTTTTTTATTAATGACAATTTATTTTGCTTTGTATCCCAGCTGTAGCCCCTCTTTAACCCCCCCCCATTTCCACCCTCTTCTCCTCCCATACCTCTTCCCTAGTCCACTGATAGGGTAGGTCCTCCTCCCCTTCCATCTGACCCTAGCCTATCAGGTCTAGTCAGGCATGGCTGCATTGTCCTCCTCTGTGGCCTGGTAAGCCTCTTCCCCTTATATGGGGAGGTGATCAAAGAGCCAGCCATGTCATGTCATGAGTTCATATCAAAGATAGCCCCTGTATGATGATCAATCCTTATTCAGAAAAGCAAACGGGATGGACATAGGAAGAGGGAAAAAATGGAAAAGGACAGGAGCCTACCACAGATGGCCTCTGAAAGACTCTACCCAGTAGAGTATATAAGCAGATGCTGAGACTCATAACCAAACTTTGGGCAGAGTGCATGGAATCTTATGAAAGAAGGGGAAGACGAAAGACTAGAGCAGACAGAAGCTCCACAAGTAGAAAAGTGTTTTTTTTTAAACCACTTAGTTTTTTTAAACTTTGAATAAAACAGAAAGCAAGAAATTGGAAATAAACATGGGAAAGATATTATTTCTCTTCGCTCTGTGTTCCTCTAAGAGACAAATCAAAACGCAGAAATGAAAATAAAGGGAATTAAGCTATAACCTTAATATAGAAACTTAAAAGAACACAAAGGCTTTATCTCTAC
This sequence comes from Rhombomys opimus, assembly GCA_010120015.1. Classification (NCBI taxonomy): domain Eukaryota; kingdom Metazoa; phylum Chordata; class Mammalia; order Rodentia; family Muridae; genus Rhombomys; species Rhombomys opimus. The sequence continues at coordinate 4,421,935 of REGO01000127.1, forward strand.
AGTTTAATTCAGCATTCTTCAAGGAAGAAGGCATTTGTTGATAAGCCAGTCTTCACTAACAGTTTCTGCAGAGGAACGAGAAAAATAAAACAGTAATAACACGACTAGGGTAAACAAGAAGCTGGAGGAATGGTGGTAAAAATGAGTGAGATAGTGAAGAATAAATAATGGAAATGCTGAAGAAGCAATGTTTGCGAATTGAACACAGCAGCCAGGAAATTAAACTCTGAGAGAGGGATGGGCGAGACCGGGGTTCTCTCTCCAGCTCCTCTATTCAAGAGAAGTCATTATCAGCTATAGGTCATAAAAGTTTATAAACTAATAACCTCTGACCTCTGACCTAATGATTTATTTTCTCTGAGCAGTCACAGGCTTTCCTTTTGGGGAAAATAAAAAAAAAAAAGAGGCAATATGGCAAGGTGGCTTCTCTCATAAGTCATGCAATGATGTGTGTCTGGCTCTCAATTTGTTGCAGCCCTTTTGCTCCAATGCAAGTCAGGAGAAGTCACTGGCCAACATAGAGTTAACAGACACTTTTTTTAAAGCAGATAAACCAATGCTTGTGTGTGTGTGTGTTTCCACTTATAGATATATTTTTTTCTGAACTACATGCAAAGTAGCACCTTTGCAGTTAATTAAGAGACTTTGATGGCTAGAAGTCAGCAGAACCAGTTTATAACTGGGCAGAACTGGTCTTAATTTACTCCCTGCACTACCCCAAAACAAAAATTACCAAAAGGGAAGGAAGAAGGAGAGCTCTTTCATTTGCATGGAGCTTTTCTTCTTGGCAAGAGACACTCATTTGTAAATGGGCACATTTCCACACACAGGCCATCAAAAAGATATTTGCTGAAGAGCAATGAAACACAGTACACACACCCCCTCTTTGATGCTACTTGAAGCATCAGCTAGACGGCCTGGAGTCTGGGAGGGAACCTGAGGTAAATGGTTCCTTTCATGATGCCAGGAGGGCTGCCTAGCCAGAGCTGGCACTGACTTTGGAGGGCAAAGGAGACTGAGTCATCGCCCTTCATCCAGCTGATCTGTTGAAAGGGTGCAAGGAGTTCCCAGGGGTTTCATGCTGTTTGGAGACAAGCTTCATTCCAAATGCATGGAAAAGAAGATGGGGGGGGAGTGAATTTTGTTGCTAAGCCTCCCGGTGACTTGCCAAAATTTTGCCTGTTTCTTTGTGAGTCTGGTAACCACCCCAGCTGGGATGCCCATTACTCTAAGCAGGAAAGGCATAAATACACCCCATCCTTTTTGAGCATTCGAATGTGCCCTGGTGAGAGTAAACATGGATGTGTTTGTTCTCCCAGGGGAACAAGTCAGGCGTGAAAGTCCTTTTGTTCAGACCAAGACCAACTCTGACCATTCTGAAGACCCAGAGGGGCTGGCAGCTTCATCTGGAAACATGAATATGAACCCTACCTGGAAAGGGCAGAGTTTTCCAGCACTGCCCAGTGGTTGCCTGAAACCCTTGGGAAATAAAGGCACAGCTGAAAGCTGGAAATGGACTATTCCCTAAGTACATGATTCTGGGAGAGAGCCTCACAAAGAAGGAGAACAAGCTACTCATCCTGCAGTGCCTCCGGTTTTAGTCAGACCAGAGCTATGAGTGTGAGGTAGAATAACTATATATCTGAAATGCTCTGGGAGTGCAAAAGAGAAACTATGATTAATGTCTTAGTGTTTGTTTCCTGAGTAAGTACATGCAAAGGAAGCTGGAAAGCAGAGCCAAGTGCCTCTGTGTCTTCAGGGAGAAACTGAGTGAGGTCTTACACATTTTGAGAGGTGTGCATGTACGTGTATGTGTGCACTCAACATCATAGTTCTATTTCCTGTTATTTGTCTGCATTCTGGGCATTTCTGCTTCTAAGTAGCACTTCACTTCAATATGCCTTGTTCCCTGTCTCTGGCTCTTGACACTTCGGTATTTTTATGTTAATCTTAAGGTGAGTTGAGTATTAGCGCCAAGGTGGATTGATGACAAAGAAGAAGGCTATCACTTGTAAGAACAACAAATTTATCAAAAGGAAAGCATTATTTGTAGTTAGAGTCACATGACCATAACAAAGACCAGGAACTGACCAGTGCTGTGGTTCCAGGGAGAACTATGTGAGAGAAATAAAGTAGAGGAGAACATCTTTCCTCTAGCAAAGTTGGGAAACCTTGATGGTCTGTGATGATCTAGACACATGAGAGGGATTTTTGTCTAAGAAGTATGAACAGAGGGTCAGTCCACTGGCAGAAGCTGACCAGCACTGTCTACATATTTAATGCCTGAGCATAGGGCTGTTTGGCTAAAGCATCTCTATTGGTATAATGTTCTTGTGGAATGAACAGTTTACTCTTGTTCATTCAAATGCTGATTTCTCTTCCCCACTATCTGGTTTCAATCAGGACATTGCATTGTGATGTTTATTCTAAGCATCACCTGTCTAAAGTTTGTGTAAACATGCCACCATTTGTTCTCTGTAATTTCAATAAAACAACCAGCCAATGCTGTGCAATGGAGAGAATAGGGTTGGACATCCTGGTCCGGAGGGGAGGAGAAGAAATTGAGTGGGAGCAATAGGCAGGACAGGACTTGAAACCTTGAGGAGACATGAATCAGACCTAAGCTATGACTAAAAGCAAGTATAATGGCTAAAATCTGAGTGAAAGGAAACTATTCATGCTTGGAAGTTTAGAATGGAGTAATAATTGTCCAACATTGTGCTCTAGGTTAATTAAGTAAAACCTAGTCTCTGTGTGGTGATTTGGGTACATAGCTGGTTTAGGAATAGCCACTGATAAACTAAAAGATAAACCAATAATAAATATTAATAAACAACAACACATCACATTCTTTTTAATTAATTAATTTATTTATTATTATTTATTACAATTTATTCACTTAGTAAGGGCTGTAAGCCACTCTGGTCTCTTCCCAGTCTCACCCTCCCTCTTCTGCCTCCCATGGTCCACTGATAGGGCCTCCTCTCCTTCTATCTGACCCTAACTTACCAGGTCTCATCAGGGCTGGCTGCATCATCTTCCTTGTAGCCTGGCAAGGACGCACCCTTCAAGGAGAGGTGATTACATAAAAAAATAAAACAAAATAGTTAACCACAAATAGCCAGATTAGAACCATATGTAAGTAAAATGTAAGCAGCGCATTTACCTGTTAGATTACATGGTTTTTTACTAAATAGAAAATAGGAAGTCTCTGCAGATTTCTAAGAAGGAAATGATACAATTTAAACTCTACACATCAGAAACAACTAATAGTGAACTATAGTGGAAGGATATTGGCAACAAACTCATGAGATTCAGTATTTTCATCATCTAGTTAAAATGTAACAAAATCTACTTTTGGGTCATGGCAGAGGGAGTAATGAATGAAGGAAATAATCAGAGACTGCGAGAGCAGGATCTACAGAATTGACAGTTCATTGGATATGCCTGGTGAGGGAGTGAAAAGAGTCAGAGAGGGTGCCAGGGTTCGGGAGCCCCAGGGATTGGAACAATAGTGTTGCCATGGAGAGAAAAGAAAGTCTGAAGACTTGGAGGAAGTTGAGCTTAGTTTACAGTGTATTGAAATGAAGGTGCTAGCAAGAAACAATTAGGAGAGCTCAGCATGCAGCTGAATTACAGGAAATAGGACAGGGCTGAGGCTTGGAGTTGGGAGTCATTTATTCAGCAAGTTGTTAGGGAAAAACCTATTCTCTGCCAGGCACTGTGTCTGATACCTGGGTAAGGCAAGGCATATAGCTTTCTGCTTTAGAGAGCTGACAACACTGTGAGAATTAGGCGGGTGGAGGTACCAGTTCCTAAAAGCTGATACCTTAGAAAGAGGAAGGCACACTATGACACCAGAATATATACAAATGTACTACCCACTGTGTGGTCAGGAAAAAAAAATGTCCTGGCAGAAACCAGCCTGGGAGTAGTCGGAGTTGGGGTGAGTAATTAGAGAGTTTCCGCGCAGTGCAAAAGCAGCGAGACACAAGTGAACAGTAAAACGCAAGCTACGGAATTCTAAGAAACAACACTTCGTGATAAGGCCAAGCGTTCTGAGCCTAAAGGACTTTCTGAGTTTGGGCTGTGGTCAGAGAATCACAGAAGCGGCTCATTGCTTTTAAGCTGAGAACATTTAAATATTACTTTTATAGAAAGTTCTCTAGCTGCAGCATGGGGAACGGAGAAATAACACAGGCTATGGGGTCTGCAGAACCAGGTGTTGAATTGCGTCAATGTGGACTGAGAAACGGGAAAGGACCCAGAATGTAGAGCTGGGACATTCACAACTACCTTAAAAAGGGCCGGGAGTGGGAGAGAGGAGTCAAGAAAGTCACCTAGGATAGTCATAGCCATCAGGTCATTGACACTCATGTAACACAAATTTCTCTGTGTGTGTATGCTTGTGTGTGTGTGTGTCCAACCATGTCCTCACGCACACATGTAGCTTAACCACAGATTGATGACTGATAGAAAGAGGGCAGTTCTGTGATGCTGAATTGGGGGTTGTGCTGAGGATGGTGTCCAGCAGGCAGTTAAATATGTGTCTGTTGTATATGAGAGAATTCAAATCTGGGGATATAAATTTTGGAGTAATAACTGTATAAATGCTAACTGGTCCTTCAGAAAAAGGGTGTCACAATAAAGATCCAGGATAGATCCTGTAGAACATCAGCATTTATTTATTGTTTTTTTATTTATTCACTTTACATTCCAGTTGTAGTCCCCTCCCTTGTTTCATCCCAGTCCCACCTTCCTTCTGCTAGTCCTTAGAAAGGGACTTACCAACTGGTCACAGACTATCAAGTCTCTTCAAGTCTCCCTGCATCCACTTTTTCTGTGGCCTGGAATGACTGCCTGCCCGGGGGAAGTGATGAAGGAGCATGCATTAAAGTCCATGTCAGAGACAGTCCTTGGTCCTCTTACTAGGGAACCCACATGGAGCCTGAGCTGCCTATTAGCTACATCTGAGCAGGGGCCTAGGTCCAATCCATGCATGGTACTTGGTTGGTGCATCAATCTCCACAGGCCCCACCTCAGCCCAGATTTGTTGGGACTGTTGGTCTTCCTGTGGAGCTCCTGTCCCCTCCGTGTCCCTCTATCCTTCCATTCTTCCTGCTCTCTGCTCAAAGGTTGGCTCTGTGTCTCAGCATCTGCTTCCATCTCCTGCTGGGTAGAGTCTTTCAGAGGACATCTACAGTAGGCTCCAATCCTGCTCCCTTTCTTCAACTGTTTCCAGTGTCTTTGGAAATCAATCTGGCAGGTTCTCAGAAAACTGGGAACAGCTCTACCTCAAGACCCAGTTATACCACTCCTGGGCATATACCCAAAAAATCCTCCTCCAAACAAGGACTCAGCTATGTTCATAGAAGCTTTAGTCATAATAGCCAGAAACTGGAAATGACCCAGATGTCCCTCAAGGGAAGAATGTGTAAAGAAACTGTGGTACATCTATACAACAGAAAAATATTCAGCTATTAAAAACAATGTCAACATGAAATTTGCAGGCAAATGGATGGATCTGGAAAAGATCATCCTGGGTGAGGTAACCCAGACCCAGAATGGCATGCATGGTATATACTCACTCATAAGTGGACATTAGCCATACAATACAGAATAACCATGCTACAATCCACAGACCTTAAAGAAGCTAAGTAACAAGGAGGACCCTGAGTAAGAGGTTTAATTCTTATTTTTATTCAAAAGGGCAAATAGAATATCAGCATTTTAATGACAGGAAAAGGGGAGAATATTGAACTGTGGGGAACTTACTATCATGCAGGTATGCATTGCAGAGCAGGAGGGAGAAAGTTGGATAGCCTGGGATTGATTGCAGTGAATTATTAGGTGATCAACTGGGAGTCTCTATTATGTACAGGCAAGAAGTCACTAGTGTCTTGGGTGTAAGTAGCTTTTGCAGAAGGTCTGAACACACTAAAAATGAAGTGGGCTGTGGAGTTAGATTCTGTGTGTGTGTGTATGTGTATGTGTGCTTTAACCTTTTTTTTTTTTGACAACTTTGCCTGCACATGTCCAGCAGGTCCACCTATACTTTCCATAGCCCTGTTTGGCTCAACAAATGTGTGGAATGAGTAGTCTCCACACCTGTCTTCCCTACTGTCTACACGCTACTTGCTCATTCTTCAGTTCTTTCCACCCACTCTGTTCTCTCCGCTCTGCTCCCCTACGTGACCAACAGGCTATTCTATTATCCTGTTTGCCATGCCCTCACACTTAATATTTTAGAGTCTAGGCCATGGTGTTTCTCCAGCAACTCTGCCATGTAGTAGACAGAATGCGTTAGAGTCCGGCCTAGAAAAACCTACATACCCTGTTCTAGCTGGAAAGGTATCAGCAAGCTTTTTTCTAAGAAGTCCTACCACCCAGGACTCTGAATCACTTCCTGTGAGCACCATCAGCTCTGGGGAAAGACATTCTTTTCATTGGGCCATGGTTAGCGGAATGAGGATGGGAGCCATGGAAATGTGACAGAGGATTTGAAAGAAGCTCAGACTGGGTGCAAAGAAGGAGAGAGATCGCTGCATCTCAGATTGCCTTTCGCTGGGCCCCAAACCTGCAGGTCCTACCTGATGCATCTTCCTGCTTTCACTGATTTCTACTGCCAAATACACAATCACTTTCACACACTGTCCTTAAGAGCCTCGTGGCTGGAGCAACTCGCTAACAGGCCCATGAACAGGACTGTGATGTCCTGTTAAACCCCTGAAAGTGCAGAGGGATGTGAGCACCTTGCATGCACATTATGGAAGGACAGCCATGACGATGCTCAGCCTCTGCCTGAACTCAAAGGAAAGAGGGGAGAAGCATAATTAGTTCCAGTGGCTTCTTCGTCCTTCGTGATTACGAAAGGATTAGGGTGCAGAGTGCCACGACTTTCAGAACCTCTCAGTCTTTGAATGCTAAGGAGATACTGGTAAGGCAATCCAATACATGAAAATGAAAAGCCATAGTAATTCTGCACCCATTCTTCAATTTGGAAACTTTAAGAACTCAGCAGGGAAGAAGCATTTCTCCTACTACAGAGAAAGAAAGTTGTTTCTTACAAAGAGGAGAAAGTAAAAAAGAAAAAAAAATGTGAAAAAAGGACTTCCTGCATGAATAGGTGTGTGAGTGTGAACTGACCATTTCTTTAAGGGGAATATGAAGCTGGGAGAAGTTATCGGGAAAATACTCCTGGGCTCTGGGCCAGGAGGAAAACACTTTTGAAGTGCAAGCTTCTGGTTTCCTTGAAGACTTAGTTGATTCATGTGGAGTTTTGCTGGAGGCTGGCTTGTGAGAGGGCACGTGATGTATTGCTGTGAGCTCTCCCATGTGAGGGGGCATGACTTTAGCCAGCTGAGAGCATCTGTGGGTGGGCTCTGAGGAGAAGACATATATAGAAGCCCTTGCACAGTGAGATATCACTTTTTGGATCAACATCACTACACAATCTTCTCGCTGCAGCACTTGACTTCGAAGAGGAGACACTCAATCTTGTGGCTTTCCTGACTTGTCCCAGTCTTATGAATAGTTGTGATTAATGTTGCTGTTTGATGTTGGCCTTTGGACTGGACTGCTGGTATCCTGAGTTTGGTAATCCCCTTAAGGATCCATTGACCACAATCAGTAGGAAGTAGATAAAAGAGGTCTACAGCCCTTTTCGGTGGGTTGGAAGGGAGGTAGAGGTGTTTAAGAACCCTAAATAAAGTAGGTTTGGTGACAAATACAAGCCTACACACTTTTATTGCATACTCTTTCTGTGCTCATTTGAATGTAATCAGATATTGTGGAATGCTAGAGAAAGACATGCAGCCACAAACCTGCAGCAATGTTTCATTGGGAGCTAGAAATCAGGCGTGGTGAAAATACTCACCCCACAGAACCAGCAAATGCCACAAATCAGGGCTATCCCTCAACAAAAACCAAGTGTTAAACAAATAAGAAAAATACCAACAGACCTAACCCTCAGCAATATCATACATATTTAAAATGTTTGTAGTGTCTGTCTCTCTGTGTGTTGTAAGTTTCCCCTTTCTATCCTGTGGGTCTTGGGGATTGAACATAGGTCATCACCAACAGAAACAAGAAAAAACATTACCCAATGAGTCGTCCTGCCAGCCTCTATTTACCTTTATTAATTTATACCCAAATAGCAAGCAAAACTTGAGGATTTACAATGCGATGGTCAGAATATCTTATATGAAGCACCGTCTTGTAGTTTCTGTGATTCTAGAAGCTGTATTTGGAGATATCATTTGTCAAATATATCTAGGTATTTTTTTTTAAATAGAAGAAAAAATAAGGGCCAAGATATTTATACCTTATGTGGTACTAGGTAAGAGTCAGAATCTCTTCTTAAAACCTATGTGGGGATACAAATTGGAAAGGAAGAAATCAAATTATCACTATTTGCAGATGATATGATAGTATACATGAGTGATGCCAAAAACTCTACCAGGGAACTCCTACAGCAGATAAACACCTTCAGCAAAGTGGTCGGATACAAAATTAACTCAAAAAAATCAGTAGCACTCCTGTATACAAAAGACAAAAGGGCTGAGAAAGAAATTAGGGAAACAACACCCTTCACAATAGCCACAAATGACATAAAGTACCTTGGTGTAACCCTAACCAAGCAAGTCAAA